>JADDOH010017007.1:0-32757 GCA_016648135.1 Agrypnia vestita | reverse complement strand
TATGTTAAATAAAAAGTAGAAGAATTTTTTTTTAAAATCTTTTGTTTACCCTTCAATTTTTGATTCTGATAAACATTGAAGGAAAATTATATTTATAAATAATGAAATTTCTAATTCAATAGTTAAAAATATTTCAAATGTTATTCAACCAGCTTTTTATACTAATAATAAATTAAAAAAATACATATTAAATAATAAAGATAAGGATATTTTTTTTTAAATTGGGTGTTTATAAATTAATTTGTAATGATTGTGATTATTTTTATATGGGAAAAACGTGTAGAAATTTTGAAATTAGAGTTAAGGAACACTTAAGGTGTTTAAATAGTAATAATTATTCCGAATTTTCTAACCATCTTTTGGCTATGGATCCTTCTTTTGATATTAATAAGGGTTTACAAATTTTACATAAAAATTATACAGAATCACAATTTGATAAATTAGAAATTTTGGAGATAAGAAAGAGTGTAAATCGTAAATTGAATGTTATAAATAATCAGGTCCTTTTTGCAAATAGTTATCTTTTAAATTTATTTTCATGTTAATTAGGTACTTTATATTATCATTTTCCATATATAAATTTTTTAATATTTTGATCTATACTTCGATTTTTAAATATTATTTTTGTTATCCTGACAAAGAAGCCATTGGCTTCGAAACATGTTGAATTTTTTTCAATAAATAAGTGGTTTTAACAAAGTTAATTTATATCAATTATAATTATGTTACCACAAAATAAATTTGCTACATTTGAATAATAAATATAAGCTTTTTATATTAATATTTCAAACTGTATGTATCAAACCTGAGAAGGAATCGGATTCTCCACGCAGCACGTCTTCTTTATAGCGGTGTAGCGATCGTCCCTGGCCGTGGGACAAATGCAGACAACAATCTGAACGTTCGGCTTGATGATAGACTTGAGGGCCAAGCTGTAGGCCTCCGGTTTGTCAGACTGGAGGCAAACGATTTGGGGAGAGGACACCTTGATGCCCATTGGTGGGCCACTGCGCTGAAGTGTGTCGATGAAACTCTGCATTACACACATTATTAATTAATATCTTTATGTTATCGGCTCAATCCGAGGACTAAGCGAAATGCAAATTTGTGTATCAATAAGAATTTTACAAAAAATAAATTAATTAAATACAGTACATAAATTTTTTGAAGAAATAGTTTCGCTGAGACATAGAGGCCTGAGGCCTGAAGTGAAAACGGCGCAAATTATACTGTTCTGACTCGATGGTTCAACAGCTTATTAAGGGAGGGGCTTGCAGAAAAAAGGGAGAGGGTGTCGATGGCCGGTCGATGCCGACCTCGGCGGGGATAAATTCGCGCATATGCAAAAAAAAAAAGACATTTAAAATGGGCAATTCATATGTATTTTTTTCTATGTATTAAAATATTTATATTAAAACAATGACGAAAATATATTTAACTGAAGGTCATAGTAACATATTTTGTTGAAATCTTTTCTCTCTAGTATTTAGTTCAGGTTAGTTTCGAGTCAATCTTTAAGCAATGCAGACGTGCGTTTCTCGAAAGTACTTTTTTCAAGTTAGAGTGCATGATATCTCAAGTTCTTCTGAACCGAATTATTTGAATGAATTTTGTGTGAACTTCTCTGTACATCCCTCTATGTCCCGTAGCAGATTAAAGTAAACATTAAATTTTTTACTATTTTAAAAAAATTTGAAAATGTAAAAAAAAACATGCATTTTTTTCTAATGGCTGCCATTTTGTGAATTTTTTTTCACTTTTCCGAGGTAGAATAGCGACATTTTTACTGATTAAGAATCCATTAGATTTTTTTGTTTCAGATGACCAGAGGACATCCCTTTTTTGGACCCTCCACTTTACCAGCTGATAATTTTTTTTTATAATTTTTTATGTATTTTTAAAATATAAATAAACAAATGATAAAAAAATTTATACTAAAAATATCCTTTGTTTTTCTTTATGACAGAGCTCGAAATTCGTGTCTCTAGACCAGACCCCTTAACGCATTCAGGTAAGAGGAATTAGCGCAAACTAAAACTATCCGCGCATATCAAAGCAACCAACTGAAGAAAGCATATACGGAATTCCTGAATTTAAGAGATTGTAGCATAATGTGCACGCGATTATTAGTTTCCCATACCTTCTTAAAAAAATCATGAAAGAGACATAAAATGTATTGATTTGGGACAAGGGTCCGAAAAATATCTTGAATTACGAACTATAGGGATTTTCGAATTATCGGTTTTAATCTTCAATGAAATGAACATTTTGCATATTTTAAAAATTTTGAATTAACCGGGTTCAAGTGCCATAACCCATTGGCGTTAATAAATGTCACGCACGGCATTCCGTTTATTAGGCGTGACAATTTACATGCAACAAGACGCGGCAAGAAATATATCTAGTATCAAAATTGATATCGAAGAGATAGCAGCTCGGTCATTTTATTATATTTGTCATCGCAAAAAAGAGAAGTGCAAATTTTGAATTCTGAAAAAAACATCTTACAAAAGGTTCTTTCAATATGCTTTACAATTATTTACAAAGGCATGAAGAGAAGTTTTACAGTTATAAAAGTGATCAGTATCTACCATTTCACCTTTATTTAAAGATTTTTTTGCGACGAGATTGAATTCACACACAACTGACCTACTAAGAGTAACGTACGCGACTGGCCGCATGCAGTGGGATCCCATAACAATACATGTATTGTTTTATGCGTATACATGCATGATTGTCACAGTGGGTTTTGACACTTATTGCAATTCAATGAACTGTGCAATATTTTGATGACTAAACATTGTATCAAAACAATGCATGTTCTTAATTACATTTATTCATATAATTTAGGAAAACCACATTGTTTCGTTGTGTTGATGTTTACAGGTATAAACACCAACACAACGAAACAATGTGCCTTGTACACACAAATACCAATTTAATTGTCTCAAATGAAAAGAACTCTAATGTCTCACCTTAGTGCAAGGGGTGTCTTTCTTGGTGTGAAGAATGGCCCATTGCTCAATGTCTATGGGCTGGATGGCCTTGTTGGATGTGGCATCGCGGCCCCAGTCTGCGTTGGCATTACCCGCCACTTTCCGATTCTCTCCGAAGATAATCTGCTCGGGCAGCAGCGTTCGCGCATTCACTTCCACAGTTTCCGGCCGGATGCTCAGACCCCAGTCGGACAGCAACTTCCTGGCTGCCGGGTTATTATTTACATTCTCTACGTACTGGAAATATTGAAAAGTACTGGTAAGATATCGGCAGGCTTCTAAGGTTCATAGGATTTACTGTCAATATTAATTTTTTTTATTTATAATCTCCCCCGTATCACATATGCATCTCATTGCGTCTCCTGCCTCCGATTGCTCCACCGTTCCTTTTAACATTTTAATTTGCGTTCTCGTACTACTCATTGTTTTATATGTTTTCTGTGGCGAAGTTTGTTGTTTCATCGGTAAGTAGTAGGTGCTACTGGGGGGTAATCCTCAATTTTGTGTGACTGTCCATGACAATAAAAACTACATGAATGGGAAATCAACAAGTCCACACCTGTGTGTACCATTACTCAACACTGATATCACCAAATGAAAATATTTGTATATATTGCTTGCCCAACGTAACTTGGCGTGCGGCGAATTTTGAACTAAAACCCGCCCCGCCCGCACCCGGCGGCAACCCCTCGCCCTGTCATTTAGTTCAATTTTGTATTTGGTCGGGAGCTGTGACATCTTGATTACATAAACTGAATTATTATGTCCAAAACATCCTAAACAGTCCGGGATAGTGCAAGAACAATTGCCAATGAAGTATTAAGTTTTGCGAAGCTGAAAAAGCGAATAATGGACCGATATTACTGTCTGATAGTTTGACAGATAGAACGGCCGCCATTACTGCATGGTTTCTTTAGTGCTGCCCGACCAAATTTCTGTATTTAGTACGACACCGGTCACCGGACATTCTGTACATTATGTATTGTGTAATAAATTTACACCCTAACAACTTCTGTTACGCGACAGGGATGTCCTCCCTCGCACGCCAAGTAGTATTTTCTCACACTTCCCCTCCTCCTATACCCCGTGACATATTTTCCGTACAAATCTGTAACCGTTAGACTGATCTGACCCAAATTTTGCATACCTTTTCTTTGGAACCTGGCAGAAAATATAAGCAACATTTCCCCCCCACTTTACCACTCAATATATTTGCTAAATAAATCAATACAGTTTGACAGACCTGACCCAAAATTTGCATACATATTCATTATTACCCAGCAGAAAACATAGGCCACATTTCTACCCCGGACATCCCATCCATTCCAGCCCAGATTAAATAGAAACATTGTTTTTTATTAGAGGTTTTGCAAAACAATGGAACCTTTGTGTCCCCCCATAAACTTATTTTTAAATCTTTAACCCGGGCAACAGCTGGCAACCCTTATAAAGGCATATGATACAACCTATTTAGAACTGTACACTTCAGGGTCTTTTGATGGAGATGATATGAATTGTGATTATGTACAATACCCTGGTCGATGAAATGTCACAAACTGGTTTCAATTTGTGGTAACTAAAAAAATTAATTTATATTATAGTTGTCAATCGTTAAAGTTTGAGAATTTATTAACCGGTCGTGTGTCGGCCGTAAGTAACACGGAATATACCATCTGCCGCGCAATTCCGCAGACGATTGCTGTTTTATAGATCCCTTTTTATGATGGTTATATTCATGTAAAAATCAACAATAATCGCTAAAAAGTTGCAGTTTCTGGTTTCTCAACATAAACTTCAATAATTACATATTCATGTTCAAATTGTAGTTTCTGGTTTCTCAACATAAACTTCAATAATTACTTATTCATTAATTATGAAAATAAGTAACGAAATTTACTGTCAGAAATGTACGCACATGTCTATCAAATAAAACCATGGAAGCAATAACACTAAAGATATTGTATTTCTATATTTTCGTTCTAAATATATCAAATATAAAAATACTTAATTTAAACACTTTTTTAACAGATAAATAACACAATTAATACGCGGTTCGAAGACGACATTTGGAATGATTTTTTGTCCGGTTTGCGCAGAAAATGAGGTTACTTGACAAATAGAACTCGTTCATTCATTCGAAAACTTGAGATACAACAAAGAATAAGCTTTAAAAACTCATAAACGCAGGTAAAATAGGCCGAATTCCCATACCTATTTAGGGAGCGAAGATCTGCAGTTTGGCACACAGAGGGTACGAAAGTTTTCGCGCAGATCTGCAGTTTGGCACGCGACTGGTGAGCATAATACATGCGTAAGCTATTTCACATCTGAAACTATTGTGAAAGTTGAGCTTAAGTACGATCAGCACCTGCCATAATTCCTCGATGCACGTAAAATCAATTAATTACAAGATTGCTAGAATTAATAAGTACCTTTTTTATGGCGTAGTATCTCTGATTAGGTGTGATCCGAGTGTACCGAGCCATCTCCTTCATGAGATGGAAATCACTCCTCATCTCGTCAGATATTCCCGTCAGGTTGCAGAACTCTGGGATGAGGGCGATCATGAACGTCTGGGGTTGATTATTAACATTGTCTCTTTTCTCGAGCCTAAAAATGACATCCAAAATAAGGGGAGAGCAGAAGTGACATTATTTTACTGAGATAAGCAGACCCTAGGCACGGGCCCTTCCTCCTACGTACAGATATATGTTAATTGGAGCTTAATCAATGAGCTTGTTCGTCTTGTGGTTAGGACTCTCGCCTCGTGATCCAAAGATTGCGGGTTTGAACCCACTCCAGACCAGCAAGCTAGTCATATTTCCATAGCACAAGCGTTTAGCTTAGCTTGAAAATAGTAAGAATATTGATGTGACACGTATTCCGTGTTCGCATCTCTATTTAAAAAAAAAAGTTAAGGTGGTGTGGACACTTTTTGAGAATGAATCTCTTTGCAACATCAGAGCAATAAAGACTGTAAAAGGCAGATTGTGTCTTGATTGGCCGACAAGCACCAAAATGGCGCAAGTCAGTGGTAGATGGAAACACCATGTCGAAACTTTGTGCTCCGACCCTTCTAGGATCAAGAGAAGAGAATGATGATGATGTACAATTAGCAGTCATTAATTTTCTGAAAATTAACACTAACCAAGATTAAAAATGTTGCCAAAATCAATTATCTATACCTATAAAACTCAATGTCTGTCTGTCTCTATACAAATCTACACCGTTTGTCCGATTCGATTCAAATTTTGCATACTTTAGAATCCGGCGGGTAACAAAGGCGACATTTCCCCCTATTCTTTTACCTCTTCCCCTTCCCCTGATGCATTTTCGATGCAAATCTGTGCCGTTCGACCGATCGGACTCAAAATTTGGAAACTTGTTCTTTAGTACTCGGCGAGTAACGTAGGCAAGATTTCCCCCCCTATTCTTTTACCTCTTCCCCTTCCCCTGATGCATTTTCGATGCAAATCTGTGCCGTTCATACGATCAGACTCAAAATTTGCAAACTTATTCTTTAGGACCTGGCGGGTAATATAGGTGAAATTTCCCCCTCCTCTTTTACCCCTTCCTCTCCACCTAATATATTTTCGATGCAAATCTATACTGTTCGAACGATCAGACTCAAAATTTGCAAACTTATTCTTTAGGACCTGGCGGGTAATATAGGTAATATTTCCTCCCTCGCCTTTTAGCCTTTCCCCTCCCCCTGATATATTTTCGATGCAAGTCTATACCGTTCAAATCGAACCTTTGTTTCTCCCCACAAATTTATCTTCAACTTAATCCTTAACCCGTGCAACGCCAGGTATGAACAGCTAGTATAAAATAATTTTCAAATCTGTCGGTTGAAAAGTTGTTTAAATTTGTGTGAAAAATTAAAGTACTCGTACGATTCATAAATGAAATAATTAAGGTGCAATGCGAAAAACAAATTTTGATTTGTACCATAAGTATGCTGTGACTGCTCGAGGAGTATTATTATTATTAGCATTAACATACCTATTAATCAGCAGGGGCTGATTTAAATCGGTCACTTCAATACCGTAATTGGTACGATAATAATCACTAAAAGTGACCATGTGACCATCCTTCCCCGAAAACGTACTATTGGGGGACTGGGTAAAATCCACATCATCGACCCTGAAACAACACCATTCACATTTTAATTGCAAACTAGCACTCCCCTTTGAAGGGAACAAATATACATATAGGGCACACGCAGAAAACAACAAACGAAACTGAAAAGAAATACTTATTAAACTGAAAAAAAAATTCAATAAATATAAATAATAAAAGTCTTATATTACAGTGTTCAAATAATATTGAACCATTATTTTCTCACCCAAACAAATGAAGTGCGGGGGTGTGCTCATTGGCGGTGACTAGGTAATGCAATCTCGCGTGATTTTAGCCAAGTCGTGATCTCGGGAGATCAATCATACCAATCACGCGAGATCTCGCATACAATAAATTCAATTTTAATAATTATTTTAATTTTACAAGTCATAATATAATGGTGTTTACTTTTTGTTATAAAGATAAATAAAAAGGAAAATAATTTTAGTATATCACTGTGTTTCAAAAGGTAATTAAAGTTATTTTTAAGAAATAATCAATGAAATAAACAACAGAATGTAATCATAATCAACAACAACATAAGTTACTTTCAAAAAATTCTTTCATCTCAAACATTGTATTTCAAGACACACACGTTATTGCTTATATTATAGTTAAGTAGACTTAATTGTAAACTATGGCCTAAACAGCTACGGATTGACATTTCCATCATACTTAGAAAAAGTAAAACAGTCAAAATTAAGAATTATAAAACTATAGCAAATAAAAAACAAAAAGAAGCATGTAAGGACCAACCGGAAAACCTATAACCCAATCCAAATACTATAAAATGACACGTGAAGAATACGAGAAGGACAGATTCAAAACCCCAATACATCATGAATATACGACAAGACAAATAACAAATGAAAAACTAAAAACAAATAATTGTTACGGAGACAGAACCAAACAGTGCGTAATTCCAATATTATTCAACAAGCTACCGGATAAAATAAAAAATGTAACGGGACAAAAAAATATAAAAAAGATATCAAAGAAATACTACAGTGAATTGTGAAGTGGATAGGAAAAGTAAAAATTAGTTTAATATAGTAGCTTATTATATAACATGTCATAAATTAAGTAAGTACAATTAAGTAAAGAAATGTACATACACTTATTATAATTAAATCCTGGCAAAAGGTAATTTAAAAAAAAAAATGGGGGATGATTCGCTTTGAAAAGTAAATCATCCCCTAGCCATCGCACTGAAAGCGATTCATTCTCTTTATTAAAATAAAAGGTTCTCTTTATTAAAATAAAAGGGGTGACAATAATTCATGTAAATATTACATCATACATGTCAATATTTAAATCTCACTTTTTCAGCATCATTTTTATGTGTTGTCTGGAATTTGTTTTGCATAATTTTTGGGAAAGCCGCGGTACCAAATCCCATGCGGAACATTAATTAAAACATGTATGACAAGTTTATAATATTCTTTCATTTGTCGTCAGATATGTCACAGCACTATCCAAAATACACAGGATCCCTGCAGAAAGTCCAATCAAGGAAACCATAGCGAAGTGCGCACAATACATGACAGTCTTAGGGCCGGTCTTATAAACGAAAGACCAAATATCCGTTAGTAAATCGCCAATTGACGAACGGATTGCCATTCGTTCGTAAATATTACCAACGCTCGCCTTACAAAACTTTTTTGACCGTCCGTAAGTATTGCAATATCGTACTGTTCTTGTCTATGATTTTAGAGCTGTCAGAGGCGAATTATATCTCTTCTATATGGAAACGAAACATAACTTTTATAAACATAACCTAAAATTTCTCGCTCGTACTGGATTTTTGGGGTACTTCCCACAAAACTACACTGACAGTAGCCTTTGAAACCCCAAAAAAGTCTGCAGCAGCTAATAATATTGATCCAAGAGCATAGAATCTCAAGGGAACAAGGAATTGTGTGGTTGTTGATAATATTAGACGCGTGCGCCTTTTTTTTTGACAAGCGAAAACAGTAGATAAAATCTTCATCATCTAAAATATTAAAATAATCCACTCGTAAATTGAACACTCTTTGTCGTCGACTTTGTTCTTCATTCGATAAACTTAAATACAATAACAGCTCGACATCGCTACCTGAAAACATTTTTCCTTGAAAATGTAGCAGCAGTCAGCACAGTATTTATGTACATGTTAAACAAACAGCATAAAACGCAAATTTACAACGGACCTAACCTTAAAAAAATAATATGTCAATCTGTCTTACTTCTGTCAATTTCAACTAACGGACGGTAAACTGGTGGTTCGACTGTTGGTATCGGCCGTCGGTAAAATTTGACTAACGGATTGTTATAAGACGAAAAAAAATGACGTTTGTATCAAATTTCTGTTTATTTGGTCTGAAATTTAACTAATGGACATTTATAAGACCGGCCCTTAGTAATTTTAGATAAGTAGCGTGAATCGAGATATGTAATAAAATATACATATATCAGAGTGAGCTTTCATAATGATAATACAGCGATGAAAGAGAGGTTAATACAAACATTTAAAGACAATTGAATACACAGACAAGTGTCACGCAGTGCTCAATGTGCAACAAATCTGTTTTTACCAGCAATAAAGGTTAGTACATATTATTTTTTCGCTTTATAACAAATTTTCCAAAGCAAAAGTGACATAGCAATATACATCGCTCTGTTTAATGTTTTGAAAATTTTAAATACACAATGTAACCTCCCCCGCATGACATGAAAGAAATTAAAAAAAAACACTCACATGTAGCATCGATTGTTATAGGTGGTCATGACCGTCTGACCGATGAGGCAGCTCTTGAGCTCCTGCTCCCAGCCAACCGGGTGGTGGGCTATCAGGTCCTTGACCAGTTCGAGGACACTCTGCTTGCGGAGGACACGGTGAGATGGGTCTAAACACAACATCACACCACCCTCGTACTCATCCACCGCCGTCACGTATCTGAGGGGAAAGTGATCTTTTTACTTACAAAATATCTGCATATTTGAGGATAACACCGAAATAATTTTTTACACTTAAAAATGGTGTTTGTTTCTGCCCGAATTGGAACCACATACTTGGATATTATTACACAGCTAGGAAAAAATCAAAATAAAACAAATCAACGGCTCCTACATATAATATCGTAACCCACAAATCTATGATTTTGAGTTTTTTGTGTATTTCATATGTATTTAATTATACCTTTAATTCCAAGAAAGAAAAAAAATATTTTGCGATAAATAACGTTTTTTTATTATATAAATAAACACCCTTTTGACTTTCTACCCTTGATATAAAGATTATCTTTATAATATATTTTATTGGGAACTAAATTAAATAATAATTCTGGGATATAAAAACAAAGACACCAATATCAAAAAAAAATTGAATGGAATCATTGAAGATTACTAATTTATAATGTACTGAATTCGCGATTTAATAATAGGAAACACTTCCTATAAATATATAGGAAACATGATTTTGAAAGGGATAGATACATAAAATCTAGAATACGGTACATTTTAAATTATGTAGTAGTGACTACATTCAAATTTTTTTTTATAACTTTTTTGATATTGCTGGCTTTGTTTTTATACCCCGCAGTTGTAATAATGAAATAAAACATAAACATTTTTAAACATGTTTGTAAGCTTCAAAACTACTAAAAAAATAAGTACTTTTTTGCAGATTGAAAGAAAGACGTGACACAACTGCGGATGACAGCAAAAATAGACTAAATAAAACACATGGTGTTACCAAGTGAAGTGAGTTGCCTACTCCGTAGTACAATAAGGTAAATAAGAATAAAAAACAAAAATAATAAAATTTTAGAAATTTAAACTTCAATAATTTAAAATTCATGAGATACAAAAAACGTTTCGAATTATGCGGAACTCTGCTAATTCGAAATTAAAGGAAACAGAAGGGATGAGTGTAGAATATGGGTTCGTGAGCTATTTTTAATATTAACACATTTTCCGGAATAAATTAGTGTCCCGATTCTAAAAATGATAATATAACTGTGCTCTTAAATATTAAACGAGTAATTACAAATAAAAAAAATCGTAATTATTCCTTTAGTAAGTTTGACAGATCAGCCATTTTTTCACATCGCATGATCGAAAAGCTGGGCGCATTATTAGGTTTCTGACAAGTTATAAAAAATTCTAATTATTTGACTTAAGATGTATTAATTTATGGCGCAAGGGTTTAAAAATTATTTTGAATTACCGTTTTTCGAATTATGGGAGTTGATTAATTATGAAATCAACATTTTTGGTCTTGTGTGTTTTAAATGTTGAATTATAACAAAATTTTAATTAACTGTGTTTATTATTAATATTCAAAGCATTAACTTTGTGATTAGACACAAACAGAATGTTAGTAAACTTAGTAAAAGCCACTACCAGATTTATGGTCATAATAGAGTACCTCTCATTAATAACCAAATTAATTTTCCATATAGCCCTTTGTTTAATTTAACGTTCACAAAAGATGTGGTAACACCCACTTTAGACCCCGCCCCCTCTCACTCTCTCTCGTTAGATTCCTGAATTGTTCAGTAGACTATAATCAGTGCATGCTTGTCTCTGACAAGATTAACACGCATGTGATCAATAGTGGTGATAGTTTAACAATACTATGGTTGGGGTGTATAGTGTTGTGAATGTAGTGTTGGTCCCGACGAAGAGATGGGTACGTCTCGAAAACGGTAGACCATAAATCTGGTAGTGGTTTTTACTAAGTTTACTAACATTCTGTTAACTGTGTTTAGCTGTATTAGGAAGCAAGCATTAGGAAAGACATAAAGAAAAATAGACTTACCCAGGCCAAATTTCCAATTTGTACTGAGGCACGAAGATGGCGCTTTTAGGATCAAAATACTGCCGCTTAAACTCTATCAGCTTCAACTCTGACATGATTCTTTTAAATATGATATTGTACAGTTGCCTCATCTCCCCAAACTGTCTGGATTTTTTGTAAATCACCTGAAAAAACCCATACATAAAGCTCTCATAACTATTGTAAGCTTATACTGCCTTCACTGTATAGTGATAGCAATATTTTTATTTTTTTATTTATTATATTTATTTAATTAATAATATATATTTTTTTTACAATCATACATAGACAATGTCCACAAATCAATATTTTTTGTATGTATATACCTCAACAAAAAAAATTGTGAATCTTGTCTGTGGTGAGGGATAACCACTTACAATCATAGGTATAGGTAGTGTAATCTAATTAAATAACAATGAGAAAGAAAGAAAAGAAAATCTAATATATCAAAATCTTAATGAATAATACAATATATAGAAAAAGAATAAGCAGTCAAGTAAACAATAATATAGAATAAGCAGTCAAAAGAGACCAAACTCAATCACAAATTCAACTCTATAATAAATGAGAACCCATTCGGGTTCACAGGAGGAACACACAAGGCGCAACCGCAAAACATTCACCATCATGCAAAATAAATTAACAAATCAAATAATTGTACTGTATCATCGATTCGTGGGAAGTACTGGACAGTATCTCCCACGAATAACTATCAAGACCAAAAGAAAACGGGACTCACCAAACGGCCCCAAACGGGTAAAAAGCCACTCACCGAACATACCTCAGATAGTCAGATCAAATGGATCTCCAAGTAATCCACCAATAGGTGAATTTGGATACCCCCAAGGTACGATCCCTAGAACTCTACCATATCTCACTCACATAAAGGACACATCTCAACAAAATCAACGGTGATTAATATTCCATATGCAAATAAGACTGCACTGTTTGCAAATTATCCTTCATGGGCAAAAGTTTACGAATTAGCAAACGGAATATCAATACACCAAAATTTGTAGCCCGACAACAATCTTCTAACATTCAAGGTAACAAAAACACTTCAACTTGTACTTAAATTTATTGTAGTCCTCAATACTTTTTATTTCTGTGGGTAAATTATTGAAGTTATGTATACCTTTATTTAAAAAAAACGTCAGCCAGAGAGGTCACATATACATGGCAGAATATCACAGAAAACTATACACAGAAGATCCCAATTTCAATAGAGATGACAGTTACAAACTATCAAGTATTTGGCGCCCTGTTCTTACGACATCGCTTCAACCTTTGAGAGACGTCACAGAACAAGTCCGCCAACGTAACTAGCACGTATTGCACACTGGCGACCTCTATCGTAGAAGAAGTGAGCACTCCACAACAAAGTGCACATAATTTACACCCTCGGAAGCATTAATTAGTCCGCCTTTTACCTCCGCGGGTACAGGTCGTCCTCCTGATGACGTTGAATAAGAATTCAACGAAACGTCGAGTATCGTTTTTCGGAAAATCATACTGTTCGTATAAAATATCCGCAACCAGTTACAGATAAATATGTCTAACGAGCGTAATAACGACTTTAACTCTTTATTTTATGCGATTATTTTGAAAAAAAAATTGAAATATGTATTTTTCAGTACAGCGGGATTCGTTATAATGAGTTTCTACTGTATTATCTATTTCATCACATAAATATCATGCAGAAGAAGAGAAGATTCCAGGAAGCAAAAATGAATAAGCATAATGAAGCATGTTTTGATAGAAATCTCACGTGATAATAAAATATACCTTCAGATTAACGGGCGTTCCTGTCACCGGGTGTGGAGACGTCAGATTGGTGGTCTGACTCGGCAATTTTTTTGGCATAAACAAATTACACCCATCAAATGTGTGCGGTCCAAGAAAGTCCCTGTGAGCTAAAAACATACAATAAATATTGAAACATTACATTTTGCGTTATACAAATTAAACACAATGTAGAGTTGAAAAACAGGGTACGATAAAAGTAACAAGATTTTTCATGCTAAATCTGAAACAAATGTCAGTTGATATGACACCTCTTAAAAGTGAAGTACAGCTGTTGTTTGATTAACGATTTCTGCAGTGTTTTTAAGAATCGTGTACTGAAAAAATTACTGTATTATGCATTTAACTTTATTCTATGTGTTAATAAACTTTACGGACTGCGAAGGTTGATTGTATCATATTCTTTTCAATAATTCGGCCACAGTGGGCGTCAGGAATACCAGTGAATCATGCAATACATGGAATCATGCAAAATGTAAAGACTTTACATTTATAAAATGTATAAAATGTGCTGTTCATTTATGTCTGAATAGAAACAATAATTGTTCCCAAAATTTTCACTGCTAAGCTGTATTTTTGTATCAAAAATACAACCATTCTTGGATATTTTTTTTTACTGTTGACGCTCGATGTAGCATATTATCTACATACCTTAAATATTAAAATAAAATTAAAAATAAAACATTTTGAATTTTTTATTATTTTTTCCATACATCACCAAAAACAAAACCAAAAATATTTTTTTCATTTAGAAAAGAAAAATCGGGCAGTGAAGGATTAAATTATCGGTCTGCATTTTAGATAAGCTTTGCTCTGAATATAGTATATTTTTGATAGGCTAGAGAGAATGGTGTCTATGTCATGTAGTTGCCGAGGAGTCCTTCTTCAGCCGTGGAATTTCATTTTTTAGATGCGAATTTGAACAAAATCATTATATTTAGATGTTACTGGAACGCCAATTTGAAGTGCAATTCGTGGTCTCGCATTTTCGCTACATGCACCTTCCGCCAGCATTTGCGCTACAAGCGCACGCATCTTCCGCAACAATAAAAAATTTACTCTAAATGCACCAAAAGAAGATAACTTCAAAAATAAATCAGTTAGTTACGATAATATAAAAAGCAATTAGTAATTTTGTTATCCAATAAAGTTCTAGTCTTAAGTCTACAATGTCTTATGCCTCTTTTTCTAATTAGCTATTTTCTGTCCAAGATTGAATGACAGCCTCTTCCATTTGTCTCTCATGTCCAGAGTGGTCTCATTATCTTAACAATTTCATCCTTCCATCTAGCTTGAAGTCTTCTCCGATTTTTTGTACCATCCATGTACTAATCTCTTGTCGCACAAAGTGTTCTACTTCATGCCACTTTACTTTGGTTACCTTTAGGGGAATTATCTGAAATTTTTTTATGATACAAAAACTAAAATCTATAACTAACCTTTGAGCAATTTAATGCGAAAGGCTTTAGCATCCTGTGCGGGATCATACTTGACTTCGTATTCGTATGCTCCACTGCCAGGGGCTATTTGTATGCTGATGTAGTTACCCGTGGCACGGATTGTCTCACCACTAGTTCCATGCATCTTCACCACCTCTGAATCTGTTTCAGACTGAAAATAAAAAATAAGGCAAATTAAAACTTTGTCAAAATCACACAAGACTTAGGAAGTAATCTTTATGTGTAACATGTACAGAACGTAGTTGTTCGAATAGTCTGCAATACTAGCTTATATTATAGAACTTATATAGCAATATAATATATATAGCTGCAATACTAGTTAAGTGCTGCTAGACTCTGTGGGTGGATACATAGGTAGCCGCGCGGCCATAGGTCAAACCGTGGACATTGGTGTCTGCAATTGCTATCGCTCATTGCCTGTATCTTTTCATACGATTTGGTTATTTTTTATAAACTGGTAATGGCAAAACCACGCACTGCGTTTTTGAAGAAATCAGAATAAAGATGATCCGTCACCGTGGATGCTTCCGAGATAAACGCATTTCCAACCATTTATATTCTAACCTAAGAATTAAGTGTCAAAATAAGGAAATAAAATTTTCAATATATCTCACCTTAAAATGACTCAAATGTGAAATAATATAATGTCTATGCGTGCAATCATAATATAGATTGTATGTGGACAACAATTCAAAATGTTTAAGCAACGTTTAAAAAGTTAATAGTTATCTAGATTCAATTTAAGATTTTTTTACAAAATATTAACACTGTACTGTCAATAAGAATGAAATTTTATTTAGATCTGGGGCTATTATGCACTGATTGTTTAAACATATGCTTTTATTTGCCCTGATAAGTCAAAGACAGCTGCGCACATCACGGCCGTGATCTTGGACATGAACCGCCGTGTTAGGGAGATATCATGACAATCAACAAACATAATATGACGTTCATCACAAAACTTACCGGCATTATTGTTGATCTTTGCGAGGCAATGGTGGCCGATTGTAGCGAGGTTGTTAAAGATGCGACAGAAGGGTCAGGGCTATCAGATTTTGACTCACTATAAATAAATAAATTACAACCATTAAAAATTGCATATCTACATTCGAAATATAAAACTCAATTACTTCACACGGGTATCTGAATTAGTTTTTAAGAAAGCACTCATTAAAGGTACGTTAGAATAATTTAGTGAAAAGATCTTAATACTAAAATGAAATGCTGCAGATGACATGCGATGCGTACGCTTGTTTAAAGTAACCAGTTACCTCGTCATAGTTGTCTGTGGCCGGGTGAACATCCTGGCAGCACCCCTTCCACGAGACAGATTGTTATCCATCACGAGTGATCCCACAATGGTGGAGGCGGGAGTGACGAATCCAGAACTCATGGGACTGGGGGAAGGTATTGATTCCGTACTGGGAGAGGAGTTGGATTGAGAAAGCATTGTACCAACACCCGAAGTACCGCAGGATGAAGAGACTGAAAATAATAGAGATGCTGTAAAATACTAATATCAAAATTCATCACATCGAGGGTAGAAAGCCGAAAGGGCGTAAGTAATTATTTCGAACTTTACAGGAGAGCAAAATAAAGTTCTGTCAATCTGTTTTTATTAATGTTTATTTTATTATTAAACGATTTCCATACAAAATCAGGTTGAAAGAACTTTCTTTTGTTCTCCCGTAAAGTTCAAAATAATCAGTAACGCGCTTTTGGCTTACTACCCTCGATATATTCTTGATTTTTTCCATCAGACGTTTCCATTATATACACAAAATTTATCATACAGTCTTGAATTCTTCGGTGGCGGCCCCGCCGAGCCACACATACATGGTTCCTCTTGTTTCCCTCAGATGTAACCAATTGGACTGGACTGAACAAAGAGAGATAACAAGCAACACCGCTCGATGGCATCATTTGATGTCTCCGTCAAACTCCCGGGTCAACTAGACTTCCACCATTAGTATATTTATGTCACTATATTTGCTCCAGGCAGCTTCTCTCCAGTGAGAAATAAACTATCTCTAAGTGAAGAAATTTTTCATTAAATGAATGTCAACACCTTCCTACACATCTAATTATTCATGCTTGTTGATTTAATAATTAGTACACCTGCACCAAGTCAATTATCATGACTCACGGTTATGAGTGAAATCTCACAGTGCAGAGAGTTAAATGTAAATTTATATTTTAGATTCACAAAAGCAACGTTTAATTACTGTTCAAAATTTAGCTTTCTCTTTATTATCATAGTTCGTTACGTATGCCCAAACAAACCAACACCTAAGTTAACATTTAGATAATTTTTTCTTCAAAAACAGTAAAATAATTTTGTGGGAATATTATTGATATTGAAACGGGGTGGTTTGTTTCAAGTTATGTGTGCAAGGGACAACGGCGTAGAAATAACTAAAAAGTTTATTTTTAACAATTTATTAATAGTCAGTAAAACACAAATGTACATACGTAGCAGAAAAGAACACACAGAAATATAGACAGTCGAAATATAAAAGAGCACACAGAATATAAAATACAATTAGAACAAGCACTTAGGTCTCTGGCGTAGTCACAAAATAATTAAGGCGGAATTCTGGATCTCACTTCACAGATTCGGCGGAGGCTCTTGCCGGAAAGAACTCGACAGCAAGAGCGATGGCGAAGATACTTCTCGGAGGTAAACACTCGATGAGACTCGAGCTCCACATTAGCTCGACTTGATACGGCCCGGCAGGAGAACACTCGACTGCGGCAGCGATATTGCTTTCTAGGTTTGCCAGGAAGCCTGGCAATTTCGCAGCCGTGCGGCCGGGTTTAATGGCTTCCACGAAATAGCCACAGATACGGGATTTTCGTTTACTCCCAGGTGCATATATCAATATAATTAATAAAAATAAACTTTGTTTTCACCACTTTTGTATTGAAACATGTTGATATTTTTCAATACAAAAGTGGTGAAAACAAAGTTTATTTTTATTAATTATATAAAACTTCTTAATTTAAGAACAATGACAGTGAGTTCTTTATATCCTGATTTAGTAGGGTTTAAATTCAAAAAAGTCTATTGTGAGTAACAAAAACCATCAAAAAATTAAATACACGTTTGGATAGTCAAATTGCTCAAAATAAATGCCGTAAAACTGCTGTGCAGTTTGGCATATGTATAATGCAACAAGTATCAAAAAATAAATAAATATATATAAAAAAATAAATTTAAAAAATGACTTGTATTTACCTGTCAGGCGTTGTCCCAGCACCTGAGCTCTGCCCCGACCACCCATCGGGAAGATTGGGGGCACCTTGTAATATAAAAAAAAAGTATAACTAAAATGGAGGGCAAAATTTTGGGTATACAAACAGAAGTCATCCAGTTTGAGGTAATTTGAATTTAGATTGATTCAAATCCACAATTCACAGAGATTGAAATCCAAAGTCATAAAACTTTAAATGCGTTCTCAAAAGTGCATTTTACAAATCAGTAACCATAATTACTCAAAAACTACTAAATAGATTCACTTTACATTTTTTAGCTTTTTCTTATTTTTATCATAAAAAAATAGTACTTTTTTTTACGATAAAAATTTAACTTTCTCTTCAGACATCCCTCATTTTGAAAAGAATCAGTTTTTCATAAAGTCCTTTGTCCAGAGTCTGGAATATATCTTATTTGATTAACTGCTTTTTTATTGCAAGCCGAAGTTGAACTATAATGATCAACAGAAGGTACAAAAAAAATACTCATCAGAAGAACAGTAACTTCAAATGTATGTGCATAAAATAATTATTAACAATATATTAAAATTAACTTCAATTACTATATTATAAAATAAATAAAAAAAAATAAAAAAATTGCTTAATGAATTTTTTTAATAGAAATCAACATTTTATCTGCTTTATGACTAGGTGTAACTTCTAAAATCAAGATGGCTAAATCCAAGATAATGGTCCCATTGCATATACAACGAAAATGAGTATTTCACTATATTATTGAATGTGCTAATAACAAAATGAAAGATAATTTACCTTTAAAAAGTAGGTATTAAATAAGATATTACACTTTAAAGTTTCGAAAAATGCACTGCATATTTTGAAATTTCACAGGCAATATATGAGGTTAGATTAGGTTAATAGGTTTGGTTTGGTTAGGTTATTAGGTTTGGTTTGTTTAATTTAGATTATGATTATTTTAGTTAGATTAAATTAACAGGACATTAAATTATATAGTGAAATACTTATTTTCATTGTATGAAAAACGGGACCATATTCTTGGATTATTCCACTTTTTCGTAACTCTTTATAATTAGTGTTAATAATTATATTAAAAATCGAATTGCAATATATTATATATTGACGATATTGTTCTTATTAGTGAAAATGTATGACGACCTTTTTCTAACATTGGCTCACATTGGAAAATCAGAGATGAAGTCATACGTTCGTCCTATTTCACAGTATTAATATCTACTGGGACATTTGGATCAATTAATGAAACAATTTGAACATTGAATTTAATTAACATGTCTTAAATTCACATAAAAAATTTGGATCAGGATTCATCCGGAAAATACTGATAATCAATCGATAAAAGTCTTTATGGTTGAGTACATAAAATACACACAATAAGAAAATATATCAATAAGTTTTTATACATAATCGGAAGCTATTGTGCTCGGAGATTCCTTCTGTCCCATGAGGAGCATCGCGCGGCCACGGCCTGATGCTGGTTTGTCTCCCATTTTAATTTGGTATTTCTGTAAACAAAATGTTCATTAATAATGATTCACACTGGTTTAAATTCCAGTCAGTGGTTAGTATTATATTCAAAACAAATTAGACAAATCAAATAGAAATTTGGTTGGAATTTTTCCAGATTGGAGAAGTTATGTTCTGTTCCTCTTAAATTCAATCAGCCCTTAGATCTTTACTTTCTTTAGTTCATAGACTCTAGTTCAGTATATGCGACCCATTCCTTAGGACCCGTTCATTCACAAACTGCTCAGCTGTAGTTGACATATAAAGTTAAATTATTAAAACTTCTCATCTACCATCCGTGGTAAATAAGATGTAAAATGTGCTCGTTTTTACCAGAGTAAAAATTACTTTTCAGTAAGCTATGCAGCATGTCAACCTAACTTGACCAACTGACATGTGGGTGACCCTAAGAAGTTATATTCAAAGAGATACAATATTGCTGAACAATAAAATATGATTTAACAATTCGAAAAAACTCATACATTTTCTTCACAGAACAGAAGACTATCATTTTATGGAATTTTTGGAGATTGTGTGTTAATTTCAGTGTTAAAAAGTGGTATTAACATGGTATTCGACCTAGCACTTTAAATCACCCAACACGCCTCGCCTGACAAGCTTATTTGGAGACTCGACTGTGCAGGAAGTGGTTTATGGTATACTATTATCATGAGATTTGATGACGACGATAATACATGAATCATACGCTTTCCCAAACTTTAAAAAGATTGCACCGTGCAGACAACTAGTCATTGGAGGTTAGGACAACAACAATATTATGAAACAATACGCTCTTCGGAACAGTGAATAATAAATAAATAAATCTTATCATTTCTGCAGCAGGACAGCGTCGCCCTAGTAAGAATAAGGGAATAACTCATGTCTTATTAATTTCAATGCTAATTTTATTATATGGTCGAAAACTATCGCTGTCCGAATCGAACTTACATTTCAGCAGTAAATGAAGATAATAAAGTGAATACGTAGTTTTCACAGTGATCTAATAAGCGCTATTCGGTCATATTATATTATGTATAGAATACTTACTGTTCTTAACTATTTCAAAATATTATTGTTAAACCAAAATTTAAGCGTTCAAACTACCGTTGCTAACTTTTTTGCTTTTCGACGCTTTTCCATAGAAAAGAGAATATAACAGGAGGTGGGCACTCGTAGTACCGAGTGACAACTATAAGGTGGCGCCACAGAATAGCCGTGACGTCATACGCATTGATTTATCGTCAGCCATCTTGTATCTTGTGCACGAACTACAAAATAGAGAAGGCACGAACCACAGAATAGCCGTGACGCCATGTTGGATAATATCCGGTTCCTTGTCAACCACCATGACACCCTTGAGTCTTCCAAATGGTCTGCGCGTCTGGTTTGCTTTGACATGTGGTTGACAAAATTGGAACTTTAAAACAGAAAAAAAAGCATGATGGAGGTTGCTATGGCTGAGGAAGTGCAGGTAAATGATCTAAATTCGGCAAATAAATGATTTAATATTATTAATCTAAATCCAGCTTTCCATTTACTTAAAAATTGTTTATAATGTTCCAAGTTTCACTGGCGGACATATTGCTTTTTACTGTTTGACTTTTGAATGTTTATGCGTATATTTTATATATTTTCAGATTTATCATGTTGGAACGATGCTGGTGCTATGTTTCCACTTGGAGAACAAATGAAATAGTCCACAGATTTCCCAGATGTGATAAATATACTTTAAATTAGTGGATCCGCTGAATTTTGAATCCAGATAAATAATGGACACATACAAAAAAACAGTGCCGCTCATCTGGAAGGTCTGCCTAGTAATTATTTAAAATATTTTTTATAAATCTAGTCTGTGCAATTATTTTTTAAAACAGTTTTTATTCGCTTATCAGAATGTGCTAAACGTCACAAAGGATTTATTATATATACAGCGACGATAAATTCAATTCAGTACTATATTTTGTATAATCACTAAATAATAAGTCATTATTTTCCTTTATTTTGAATGTGTTTTGTAAATTCTTTATCTTTTTGTATTGTAACAAACTAAATGTTTTTTATTGTGTTTATTATATTCATTATGTAATTGTCAGTTTTCTTTGCCAATTGTTTTTCTGACTCTTATTATGGAATTGGTGGATTTGATATAAAAAAATATTTAATTCAAATTTATCGTATTTTATTTTAAAACCTACTTTATATTTTCAGAAATAAATATTAATTTAAACAAATAAATAAATCAAGCTAAATGTATGTGACGGTCGCTAGGTGGCGACTGTTAAAATAATAGAATTCATGACTTCATGAGTGCGCGTTCTTTATCTTCTTTATTCTGTGGAATATAATTCTTTTCGAGGTTCGTGCCATAGAATATAGAATAGAGACCATAGAAAAGAGTGATAGAGACAATATAGTTTATGCATAGAAAAGAGGTTTATGCCATGGTATATAGAAATGGTTTATGCTTGCTCCATAGACAATAGATACCGATAAATGTGGATACAACCATAGAAAAGAGAATATAATAAGCCCTGTGCCCATTGGGTCAGCCTCGGCCATGCGCCAACGTCGGCCGACGTCGCCCAGCGGCCAACGGCATTCCTACATTAGCGCATGACCATAGGCCTACTTTTTTTTCTTTTACACAATGAGGGCAGACCCACTGCTTACTCAGGACCGTTTTATAAGCAAAAGTTCCTATATCGGTCCTACTCATACGCCGCCAGGTTGGCATTTTTTAATGCTAAAGGCAACCGTGCAACCCAGCACTGCAAAGCCGAATTGGGCCGCACGGCTAGCATCCAAAATTTTGCCCTCATTGTCCCGTCAGTTTACTTCTATAAATTTAGTTAAAACATAGGCGTACTGTGAATGGGAATGGTACCCACCGCTTACCCAGGACCGTTCTAAGAGCAAAATCTTCCATATCGGTTCTACTCAATCGTCTCCAGGTTGACTTTTATTTTCAACTACAATGCAGGACCATGCTTCCTCGCTCGGGTCGTATAAACCCTTGCGAGGGGGTACGGCCGCAAACACATAAATTTTTATAGTACGTCTATGAGCATGACTCATAGCTGCCTGGCGAAGCACTTTAAATTAACCATTCGCAACCTGCGGCCCGCCAAGCTTTTATATGCGGTCCGATATTATCGGGAACGTGATTGAAAAAATCTGGCTTTTATACTCATGTTTTGGTGCTATACAGATATTGTTTAATGTATGTGCTTTTTGAAATTTATTTTATATTCATGTAAAAGCCTAATGGGCGTAAACAAATAAATAAATATCTTGAAATACGCGCGAACAAAAGACAAATTTCTGTCACTTTAAAACCGACGATTTCTATTTAAGAACGAATTTGTTATTTCAACCATAGATAGTTTCAACCACAAAGTGTAAGTTTTGTGTTTGTCATGTAATTTTTTAGCCATTTCTTTAGCGGTCCTCGTACTCCACATTCATCCATTACTGTCATTAAAATCTCGTGTTCCATTGTGTCTAATACTTTTTTGAAATCTATAAATATTATTCCTACTTTTTTATCATTCAAATAATTCAGAAATATTTTGAGTATGTCTAGATCTTTGTACAAACTGGTATTGTGTTTTTAATGTATCGGGCCTCTACAGTTTCCCGCCACAATATGTTTTATGCAACTCTGGAGGTTTTTTCCTTTTATAATTTCATCCCTTGTTACGTCTGTAATAAGGTGTTGGAATCCGTACTGATAAATCAATTTTCGTATGCAATTATTAATCTATTGTTTTTGTTAAGACACTAAACAAAAATGAACGCTTGTATATACTTTAGTTTTGAGTTTTCTTTTTTCATTATTGTATTTTGTCTTTAATTTTCTATGGATAACTTAGAACCACTCTTATGTATAGGAGTAACTTTTGACGTCTTCTATGTTTCTGGGAAGATCACTGTATTTACAGAAAGATTATACAAAAAACATAGTGGTTTTTTTATCAGTTCCACACAGCCTTTTATGTAGAATGTTGGAGTGAAATCTGGCCCAAGAGAATGGGTATTACTTAGATTTTTAATAGTGTCAGCCACATCCTTTTCATTAATATATTGAACATCAATAGATTGTGCACCGATCGGAGAACATTTTTTAGCAATATTAACATCGAGACGCGGAGGTTCATTACTATAGACTGTTTTAAAATGACCTGCAAACGCCTCGGCAATATCTGCAACCCGTACTTTTTTCCGCCCCAAGTCATGGAATCAATATTCCCACCATCCGCTTTTTAGGATTTTATATAGGCCCAGAATGTATTAGGCCGGCCGCACTTTGGATACGTACGTACGTATTCGTACGACTACTTTCGTACGTATTGGAGCGCGCACACTGATTGCGTCTTGCGTTGTCACGATCAGTTACTTTGACATTTCTCCAATGACGTTTGTGCCAAATGAATAATCTGTATCTTCTGGAAAACTCTATTATGGCAGACTTAAATAATGACAAATTTCATGACTATCTATCTAATAGATTCACAAATGCTGGGGAGAATCAAAGTGCAACGAAAGCTCACAACATCGGAGAAATAATTAAAAGTTTTTTGTTCGAAGTACATAATTATACCTCACCTTCACTAAACCAAATTATTTAACTTACAGGTGTTTTTTAGTTCTTTAGAAATCTCTATCCTATCTAGAAATTATAGAGAATCCTCCGCCATGATCTGCGTTGATGGTCACGTAGTTGAATCACTTTGGTCCCACAAATATTTGTGATCATGTGTCAAATTGACAAAATTTTCAATATCTTTCGTACGAAAACGCAAAAATTTCCTAACAAATCCGGATCGTGTCGGACGTTGTATCTATACATGCGTACACGCACTACTAAATCGTGTGCAGTGTGCGATGTTCAATACTATTTCGAAGGTTAGGAATGTACTTGTGTATTCGTACGTATACGTACTACTCAATTTCGTACGAAAACGCATCCAGTGTGCGGCCGGCGTTAGGATCTTGAAGAATATTGTTTTCCATCCTGGAAATGAACTCCCGGTGTGCCAATCGAATGCTACGTCTTACGTGATAGATCTGTAACGTCCAAACATTTCATAATCACTGTGGTTGCCAAAGGCTTTCCAGTTTTTATGATAGAAATGTTTAGTTCGTATATCCCTAACAATATCCTTAGAAAACCATTCCGGATGTCGCCTTCTGCCGGTAGCCCGAGTGTACTAGATTCCTGTTTCGTGGGAAACGGGAATCTTATACACCCTTGACAGTATAATAAAAATATTGAACCGCCTCATTCACATCCGATATGGTGTACATCTCGCTCCAGTCGGTAACGTCCATAAGAGAGTACAGTTTGTCGACGTCACCTTTATCAAAATTCCAGCCCCTCCGACGAACCGTATCCTCTCCGGGAACCCTAGATCGACGGGGCGATCTGAAATCGGATTGTAACAAAAATAAAGTGCGGGGTGGTAATTATCTTCTTTCGTAAGAGGTGAAAATGACCGAGAAATATCAACTGCCCTTCTGGAAAGGTTCTATTTCTATTTCTATTTCTGGAGTTCAAAATATTATTACACTGCGAGAGACCTAAATTGAGCACAAAAAAATTAAGTCAGCTTCTACACTTGAATTGTTGCGAGCTGACTGCAGGTTAAAGTCTCCCAATATAATGAGTTTTTTATTCTGCAGTAGTTCTAAACTGGATAACATCTTAATATATATATATATACACGATATATATATATATATATTCGACAAGATAAACGAAACACGATAGACGTAAAACACGATCAGCGGACAGTGACGAACTAAATAATGGCCAGTGTGTGATTACCACCGGCCGAGAGATGTCATGATTCCTTTGATGTGTGCTCGAAAACCCCAACAACTACGCGAACGTCCGCCAATGTCGGCCAACGTCCGCCAGCCTGCGCCAATACCCACTGTACACATTGGCCGAAGCTGGCATTGGCCCAACCTCAGCCAAAGGGCCCTACATACCAACACCACATAGACACATGGTGTTGTATAGACACAGAATGAATCGTAAATATCATAAGCAATTTAAAGTACCTACGTCCAACTTTACCTGGAGAATGCGGAGGGAGAGGAGGGCGCATAGAGGAGGCAGTCCAATTATCTTATCTTTGGGTCCAATCATAGTCCATCATAGTCCCATTGAGATATACCAACACCATCTAGACATAGGTGACTATGGATATACCCATATATGGAGTGCTGACTATACAACATTCGCAAGCAATCATTTGTGTCGTCTTGTGCGAGCAGTGCAGCTAATGAATAGAGGCATTTGCTTTCTTTTCTGTGTTATATTCTAACATAACGAACATTTTGTTAAAATGCTTGGCCACAAAGTTAATACTAAAATAATAGGTAATAATATTTCAGTTTTTATTCATAATATCTTGGTTTGAATAATTTATGTATAATAATATGAAATAAATTATATAAAAACATTGTAACATAATAAATCCTGTCACTCCTAGTTTTTGATGTTATTTTACCATAAATATAATTTTAGAGTTCCTATAATTATTTATTGCTTTTTACTCCCTTTCTTTTAACTCGCAGCGTCAGCGGTTTGTTGCCTGCCGGAAAAACTTTGGATTGATTTTTAACCCTTTTCCCGTGGTCCAATCGAGCTGAAACTTTGCAAGTCGACTCGTGGCGACGATAAAAATGATCTAACAAATTTTGGTTTTAAAAAATTAATAATTATAGTATAATTTTGGATTTTCTGAAATTTTAATGGTTTTTTCAAATTGGAATCAATACAAATGAGTAATGACCCCGACGCGTGCAGTAGGCATGAAACCAGATTCAATGAGAAAGGTAGTATAATAAAAAATGGTTTTTATGAGTTAGTTTTTTATTAATTGCTTTTATTTCCAGTGATGTAAGTTAATTTAACTGTTTCATATTATTTGTCTCTTTGGTATTGCAACATTGTAATTTTTGAGCACCATTTTTTGTTTGTAATTATTGATATGGATCTGCAAGTCAGTCAAAGTCAGACTACATTAAAACTTATTAAAGGTGAACTATTATTAATGTATGATAAATATGTCTGTTTTGTTTTAAGCTAGTTGTAACCCGCCAAAAATGACGGTACTGTTACATGTCGGTTCCTAAAGAATAAAAATCTGTGCTTTAAACTAACTAGTTTTATAAACCAAGTTGATGCAACCGATCGGTCCCAAAAACAAGAGATACGTTTAAAAATATATTAAAGGTTAGAACTATATTGTTGATAATTCGTAGAAGATTGAACATACAGCACAAAAATAGCCGTTTTACCGACACCGTGTATATCTCATATACGAGTAAATGCATAAAATTAACGCACTTTTCGCCTAACGACTCCCAAATTAAAATCATTAACAATAATTTTTCCAATAATCCTTCTTCTTTGTTTTTCGGTAGTAGATATTTTTGTATCTAATTCCACTGCCGTTTTACCTTGTAATTTGCCAATTCAGAAAAACCTGCAAAAAATGGAATAGTAAAATTGTAAAATCTTTACGATGACGATGAAACTAGAGTGCCACCAGCATAAATTGGCGTGCGAGGGAGGGCGTCCCTGTCACGAAACAGAAGTAGCCAGGGTGTAAATTTATTACACAATACATAATATACAGAGTGTCCGGTGACCGGTGTCGGAGCCTTTAATAGAAATTTGGTCGGGCTATACTAAAGAAACAAACCAGTAATGGCGGCCGCTCTATCTGGAGTCCTGTCAAACGGTAATATTGGTCGATTATTTGCTTTTCAGCTTCGCAAAACTTTAATACTACATTTGCAATTGTTCTTGCACCACCTGCAAAGTGTTGCAAGACTGTTTTGGACATAATTCAGTGTATATTGAAATCAAGGTGGCAGAGCTCACGCGTAAATACGAGATTGAACTGAACGACAGGGCGAGGGGTTACCGCCGGGTGCGGGTGGGTCGCCACACGTCAATTTCTAAAAAGAAAGACTTGTACAGTTATATGTTTCTATAAAGTCGGGCAAAGTCGCCACACGCCAATTTCTTAAAAGAAAGACTTATACATATGTTTCTATAAAAAAATGTCATCTTTGTTTTGAGAACCATTGGAGTCCATCTTTAAGAGACACTATTTAAGATTTATGATGGGTTATAAAATAATTTGAAAGACTGCAACAACAAAAAATACAAGGTCCAGTAACCCAGTGACCGAGTGAAGATGGATTAAGCTATAATCGGACATCCCCAAGAGCACTGACTAGGGTTGGCACAGATAAACGAGAATATCTAAAAAAGGGTTGCAAACCTAATATATGTGGAAAAGATAAAGATGATTTATAGAATAAAGAATAGGTTGTTGAAAACGAATATCGTCCTTTGCCAGAACAGTGACGTGCATAGACAACACACGAGAACAAGAGACTATATAAGAAGTAATATACCGAGGACTAATAGAGAGAGATATGGTTTCTTATACACTGCGGTCGACTTCTATAATGAGATCCCCAATTCCATAAAGGAATTAAATAGTGTGGAACTTTTCAATAAACGGCTGAAGGGACCCGTGTTGGAGAGAAGATAACTGTTTGACAAGTCAATGTGATTATATTTAATACATATATAATCACATTGAATAAATATTTTTAAATAATCACATAAATTGCATAAAATTTGAGAATTAAATCATTAAGGGTAGTTATTGTTTACATTAATGTAAAAAAAAAACTAAGTATTTATTGGATATTTTCGAAGATATAAGTCAAAATATATCAAAAATACAACTTCCACACGCTTGACACCAACCACGTAACATGTATACAAAATCAGAAGCATTGGCTCTTGGAAGTGTGCGTCTTCGCTGTGATGGCACTTGCTGGACACCGATTTGTTTGTAAACGATAATTTTTTTCCGTCGCACGCGCTCATTGGTTAAATGAAATCGCGCGCGCTTCCCTGGCGTTTTATTTTCTGTTACGCATTTCCGCCCTTTTTCACAAAATCACTGCCACAGATTGCAGGAAAGCGAGAGGAAAGATGTTACACGTCAAAAATCGAAAATTATTGATTTTCGATTATCTCCATAACTATTGATACAAGGTCATTATTGCTTTAACATTTTCGACTCGTAATTTAGGCAAGAATCTATCTGTGAAGTATTATGGACTAGTTCTGTTACACCCTGGATATATGTATATATAGGATGAGTTAGGGTAAGTGCAACAATGGGGTAAGTGCATCTAAGGCTTCTATCTTATATACATATCAAGTAACAAGTACATATAAGTCCTGCTATCTACAAGAATCTGTTAAAATTAGTTTAATTCAAGCTACGACACATAGATGGAACTGAACCATAGACAACTTTGTCAGTTATGATCATTCAAATTTTGGCAGACGTTTTGTCTTGACGTGCGAGTTGTGAGTGCCTTCGTAAATTACCTATAACTTTACAAAAACTTGTGTTACGAACATAATACTTGGTGAGTACACTTGAAATGGGTTAGATTTTGTTCTGTATATATTAGTTTAATGAATATTTAAATGAATTTTGATTTATAAGAGCTGTTACACTTCCCCCACGAATTTCTCAGGCTGGGGGAAGTGCATCAGCATTGTGGTTGCACTTCCCCCTCATTAATTTGTATGGACAGAATTGTTATTAGTGATGTGTAACACTTTTTATAAGCAGAATGAATTTGTTTATATTTCATTAAAATTTGTTAATATTTCATTACAATTCAATATTCTATAGCTATTTCCAAAAAAATAAGTTTACCAATGATATAAGTGTATGTAAAATACATTGTTTTATGTCATGAAGGTGTAACTCAAATATTTTTTTCGAATAACTTGTAAATTTGTTTTATAAATGTATCCTGAGGTAAATTATGTAACGGGTAAATTCATAGATAAAACTATATTTCACTGTTGAATTTTATTTTGAAATTATATTAGTACATACGTTATTTTCTAATTGTACGAACTTACTTTGATTATTTGAAAATATACATTATAAAAAAATAAACAATATATTGTTTTCTTAATCCCATCACTAGCGGTAAATTGACGCACTTACCCCAAGCGGCACTGTTCGATTTGATTTCATATGTTAGTTTTACATTATTTTCTCTTTTAAGGTAGTAATTTTATGCGTTTCTTATGTTGCTTGCATTGGATGTAATTTTTTTTAAATTATCACAACTATTTATGAAAATAAACAATATTGATGCACTTACCCCATCTTAGGGGTAAGTGCATCAATATTGACTTTAATTAGAAAAATGCCTAAAACTTAATTTAAAATAACAGATAGCCTTGTAATTATAATTAAAATACATTAATAAATAGTTAACATATATCTCATAAAAATTTGAATCCGATGTTATAATGTGGTGAATTGTAAGATCACTTTCAATTTCATCTATTCATTTTCTGTGCTGCACTTACCCCAACTCACCCTATGTATTTTTTAAAAATGTATTCTTATTGGCATCAGGCTCCGATTTTTTCGATTTTGCAGCAATTTTGGGATGATCTGGTACGCGTTGCGCCCCAAAAACACGGTTCCAATTTATAAACTTCGACAAATTCTTCAATTACTTTACAACGCTTACAAACCTCTCCCCGTCACAATTACCTACGGTACGACTGAGCTCAAAATTCAACCGCCGGTTGATTTATGAGCATGCTCATTTGATTTGCGGGTGGAAGCAACAGTGGTGTTGGTGGAAGGGGATCTTTTGAGCCTGTGTGAACAGGCTTGCTTATGAGCATGCTAATGTCATTCGCTAGTTTTCGGCTAGTATCGATCACGTATCGATTATCAATGCGATCTTCTCCACATCTTCTCTCAGTCCGCGACAGATGAAACTAGCGAAGGGAAAAACTACATTTCAAAATGAAGACTACAACACACACACGTTCTCCAGTTTGAAGACTACAAAGTGTACACTACAATTGTAGTAAAAACTACTTGAAGTGAAGTAATTGTAGTACTACGAAATGAAGTGAAGTAAATGAAGTGAAGTAATGAAGTAATTGTATTATTAATGAAGTGAAGTAACGAAATGAAGTAATTGTAGTATTAATGAAGTGAAGTAATGAAATGAAGTAATGAAATGAAGTAATTGTAGTATTAATGAAGTGAAGTGTAATGAAATGAAGTAATGTAGTACTGGTGAGTTAATATTTTTTTCCCGAATAAAAATTTGGCGAAAAAAAAACACGGGTCCCAAAATTTTTCAAACCACGGGGTGTTTGTTACAGTTTCCAAAGATTTTTTCATATATCTACATCAACTTTCCAAAAATTTTACGTAAAAAATGCACTATTTAAAGTATGTTTCTCATACTTTCGATAACTTTGAAGTGTATGTACTTTGTAGTGTTCGCTTTGAAATGAAGTGTACTATCTGAAGTTTATACTTTCAATAACTTTGGTGTTTGTAGTTTGTAGTGTGCACTACACTTCAAAACGTGCGAAGTGTGCACTTCAATGTAGTGTAGTACTACATTGTAGTAGTGAGTACAGAGCGGACCCATCACTAGATGAAACAAATATGGCGCGTTGGGGAGATGACAAAACATTACTTTTCGTGACTTATAGGAATCATAGGTACCTAGTACCTTTACAGATTCAATAAACAAATTTGATCCTTGCAAACACTTAAAGTATTAATTAGTGATTAATAGAACTGTTGAATGGAAATATGAAATCTAGTTTTACGTTTACCCATTATTATTTTTAATAACAATAACATACAATTCAAATAATTTTTATTTATTTTGCGACATCTGTTGATCTTCTATGCTATTAACTACCTTTGCCATTATCGTTACTTATTAAGAAAACGTAAATCTCGGAATCTACAGATGTCGTTTTACAAAAATTCGTGACGTTCTATTTCTTGTAACTTAATTTACTCCTATATGACGCTGCTCCTGTCAAAAGTGAGAAATGACAAAAATGCATTTTATTATAAGACTAGCTGTAACCCGTCAAAACGACGGGTTAGAGCTAGTAACGAATAACGGTACTTTTACATTCCGGTTCCTAAAGAATAAGTATTTACTTACTTATAGCGGACATCCGTGAAGTACTACCTAATAACGACTTTTATCTAAATATTTGAACATATTTTTTTATATTTCCCCCTGCCGGTGATTGAGCGGAACATAAAGTGGTTCGCGTCTTTACTAAGTCACATATATACTGTATTTTTAATGGGTTATGGCAAAGGTTATGGCTCAGCAATGGCAACATCACTATCGTTGTCATCTTGTTTGCTGGCCTGGGGTTCAAGACCCATTTCCGGTCGTTTAATTTGTATTTTTTAGCCGTGAATTCGAAAGAAATTACGGACGTTATACGAGGTTACGGGGACGGACGGACAGATGGACGTTGTCTCTCCGTCTTTTCTCGCTGTTCTTCTAGTTGTCTATTCACTGAAAAATGGAAATCGACCAGATTATTTTTTCCTGTAATTTTTTGATGCAGCATATGGGTATTTAATTTTTTCGACAGTGTTTTTCAATATTTAGATGAAGTATCATCAGCATAGACACTGAAAAGTACCTAAGTACACTGCATTTCAGTGATAGTGATATATTCGTATCATCAGCATAGACACTGAAAAGTACCTAAGTACACTGCATTTCAGTGATAGTGATATATTCGTATCATCAGCATAGACACTGAAAAGTACCTAAGTACACTGCATTTCAGTGATAGTGATATATTCGTATCATCAGCATAGACACTGAAAAGTACCTAAGTACACTGCATTTCAGTGATAGTGATATA
>JADDOH010017006.1:0-30949 GCA_016648135.1 Agrypnia vestita | reverse complement strand
AAACAACCGAGGCTGGTTAATCGCTCTAGGCCACTGCTGCTTCATGATAACGCTAGACCACACACTGCACAACAGACGGCTACCAAATTAGAGGAGCTTCAATTGGAATGTCTAAGACATCCACAGTACTCTCCGGACCTTGCCCCAACAGATTACCATTTTTTTCGAAATTTGGATAACTTCTTGCAAAGGAAAAAATTCAACTCCGATGGGGCAGTCAAAACCGCCTTCAAAGATTTTATTGATTCCCGTCCGAATGGTTTTTTTAGTAAAGGGATCGATGAACTACCTATGAGATGGCAAAAGTGCATAGATAGCAATGGTACATACTTTGATTAAATAAATATATTATAATAAAAAAAAATCGGCTTTATGTTCCTCCCATACTAAACGTCAATTTCATACGTAAGGACCTAATATAAATATGTTATTACAAAAGATTCATGTAAAATATATATGTAGGTACATTATCATAATAATTAAGTTCTACCTCTTATTTTCGTTATTCTAGGTTTTATCACGCAGCGCCCTTTATTCATTTTCAGCTAGTTCCAGAAAGAAGCGCAAATATGTGCCCAATTTTATTACAGATTCTATAAATAAACACTAGAAAGCATAATATCGAACTTTCGGCAAATTCCAGCAGTAACAAAAACATAAGTGAAAGTTTACTCGTCCGAAAATGAGACATTCAATAAAAGGTGCCGAAGCCCATTTCTTGTTGAAATTCAAAACCAGGACATTTAACGAAGTATTTTTTTAACAACTAATTTTCATTAAAAAAATTACATTATATAAAATTAATTAATCACGGTAAATGTTAAATAAGTTTTGATAAAAACGAGACAATTTACACATTCATCTTTACACACTTACAGCAGCGCCGCAGGCGAAATTTTTGTTTCAAATACAATAATATTAATGAAATTGTATTTAAAAATATTCTTATTACCGAAACTTTTTTATTAATGATTTTTTTACTTTTTATGTCCGCCATTACTGAATATTCTTCGCGTACCACCAACTATCCACTCGCGTACCACAGGTTAGGAACCGCTGGTGTAGATGCTTTCAATATTCTAGAAACTCCTATTAACTTTCAATTTTAGTGTAAATATTGTAAAGTGCTGTAAAATCATCGATTGCTAATAATTTTTTCGGATTCTAACATCTCGTGACAAGGTATATTATACATATACATCCTTTAGTAGGATTAGAATATAAAAACAGCTACGGTGTTTTTGTTCCAATATGTATGTAAAATGGTGGAGTTGTATTTTAGTGTGTGTTTTCTCTTTTTTTAAGCCATGAAAAAGTATAAGCAATCTTCGTTATTTTCGCAATCAACTGCTGGCTGATTGGTTTTTATATTGACAGGAAATTGTCATTTACGCAAAAAGCTTCCCAGCTAAATAATTAGATTTTTCAGTTAATTGCATTTTGTTGCAAAATGTAGTGCGGAGAACAGGAAGGGGGGCTGTCGAGGAAGATTTTTGTTCTAACCCCGCATTTCCTTATTTACCACGATAATAGAATGGCGTGAATTTTAATAAAAAAAAATATTTTTAAATAATAATAAAGTTTTATAGTATATTTATATACCTTTTCGATTAATTTTAGATCCTACAATGCAATATCATATAGTTTTACTGTTTATACGTTTTGTAGGTACTTCTTATTTAGATGATTTTATAAAATTGTAATTTAAATTTGTAAAAATGTAAATTACAGGTAATAATAATCCCGCTTCTTTAAAAGAGAATAATAATCTTTCTACTATAAAACATTTATTTTTACAGGTAATTTAAAGATAGGTGTATTAATATAACATTCTTCAAGTCGTGCTTCCATCGTAACAATATACTTTGGGAAAGTCAATCAATAATTTTATATACTGCAGCACGTGAGAGATGAGAGGTGCCATTGGTGTTGGGACCTTATGCCCCAAAGAATCATCCGCATCTCTCGCGCTCACCAGCTAGCTCACGAGGCGGTCGAGTGATTCGTTTTCCTGATGGAAATCCGCTTTCTCCAGGGAGGTACATGGCTAGGGATTTTATACAAACGAAATTCTACCAGGTGGAAAAGTCAAATATCAATTTATTGGTAGGTAGAATTTTACAAAGTAAACCAAGATGTTAACATCTGCAATTTCTGCAAAGTTGACAAAAGTTAGATCACAACAAAGTTGCAGGTGGATTATAATAACAACTTCAAATTATATAAGGCAGACAGCTTATATATTAACATCTTGAATTTCTGCCATTTGGAAAAGTTAAATTAAATAATGTTGCAGATAAATCATAATAAGAAAACTTAGAATTGTATAAGGAAGAAAACTAACATAAGAGTATGTTGAACTTCTGCCATTTGAAAAGGTTTAATAAATAAATATTGCAGATAAATTATATTAAAAAACTGAAAATTGTATAAGAAAGAAACTAAAATATGAGCATTTTGTATTTCTGCCGTTTGAGAAGGTTAAATTAATAAAAGTTGCGCATCAATTATAATAAAACATAAAATTGCGTAAGAAAGAAACTTAACACATGAGCATCTGTGTTATTTTATATATTTTAATATAATTATATAATATAATATAATAATACTAAATATAATATATAATTATATATAATAACATTTCTGTCATTTGAAATTTTAAATCAAATAAAATTGCAGGTAAATTATAATAAAAACTTAAAATTGCATAAAAAGGAAACTAACATAAGAACATCTGGAATTTTCGCCATTTGAAAAGTTAAATTAAATTAAGTTGCAGGTAAATTATAAATAAATAAAGAGAATAATAATCTTGCTACTAGGTATGAAGTGAATTACTTCAAAAACTAAAAGTTTACATCTGCTCATTTCCCTTTCAAATAAAGTTATAATTGTTTAATCAATGTAGAAGGGAATCAGGGCCAGTACACTGGTCCAGGGCACCAGTTTTTACATCAAAGATGAATTTAATTTGACTGCAGTCCACGATGAAGCAACACAGGACTGGGATGGTGCAAGGTGATTTGTGTTAGATTGTACTTCTTGCATGTGGTTATAGCACATTCATAATTTTAATCCTGCATGCAGCTCGCTGGCGGCAGGTAAGTCAACGAATAGGTCGCGGATCCCGAGATAGCGATTCTTGCAGAATATCTAGTCGGCATCCTGGCAGCCTTTATCAAGTGCGCCTCATCCTGAGCCCGCCGTTTTGTGCAAATAGACCGCTTCTGATGGAGTATTGCATTATTACTACTTATAATATCGTTAATCAAACATGAAGGAGCTGCGTAGAGCAAGTTATCTTATAAGTCTGTTCGTTAAGTCTACCCTCATCTTCTACATTAAAAACACAAACCACCTAACAGCAACCAGTAACTCGCATTCACATAATACTAGACAAGCATTACGAAACCTTGACGAAATACCAAAAACTAAGACAACACACGGACAGAAAAATTACTCATACCCTAAATAAAAATATTTAACATATTTAAAACAGACTTCCCGGAAATCAGAATATACTCAATTAATAAAATAAAAGCTTTAGCAAACAACTGGCTTACCTCCAAAGGTAGAACAGCAACTGAAAATTTACTTACTGTAATTGCGTAATAATGTCTTTAAATAAAAATATATACCTATATAAATTAATTAATTAATTAAGGAAAATAAAAAAATAATCTTAAACAAAACTCTAACCCTTTTTACATTAAACAATTATTCTACACATATTTACACTTGGACTTATGACTAACTCAACTTTCACTAACATTCCACTTGATACTCTATAGATACATAATAACTACCTTATGAAAATAAATACTACTGACGAACTCGAAAAAATATTATAATTGTGTGCTATAACGCCACTCTGGGACAGGCGTAGCCTAGTAGAGTGGCATAATCCACAAATTAAACAAAACAAAAAAATGTGTAAATTATCTTATGTTTTATCTTATGTTCTATTGTTAAATTAGTATTATCTTATTTGTAAACAAGGATTTTTAAATAAATAAATAAAAAAATATAAAAGGGTTAAGCCTTACCCCAGATAGGGAAGCGATCTGTTCTGTCAAATCTCGATCACGGTTGGGATGGGAAGCCATAGGAAAAGATCGAAGATCGAACGTAGACGCGGCCTTTTGTATTCTGGCGAACAATGGTGTGGACGGCCGAAAATAAACGAATATTTGAATTTTAGGGTTGGCGTTTTTTAAAATACTTTACAATACTTAGATAATTGGTATGCTGAAACTGGAAAACTATATCTGCGTATCTGTGCTGTAAAAAATAATGTATCGCGAACCAGCAATCGGCGGCTGGGATTATTTCTAGTTTGAACCTACAGAAAACAATTATTAAAAAAACTATTTACCACTGTCGTAACAAGGGGCAATAAAGTATTTTGATTTAATGTTATAATATAGATGGAATTTATTATTACTATGAAAAAAGATTCTTCAGTTAAAATAATGTAATTAAGAACTTTGCAAATAACATTAATGTGTGGGCTAATTAAAACTGAAATGAAATATTTCAATGAATTAATATTTTGATTACATGTTATAAAACAGATGGAATTTATTCTTACAATGACAAAAGTTTCTACAGTTAAAATGATGAAATTAAGAATTTGAAAATTCACCAGAATCACCTTCCGTTAGTTGTCCTTTCTATAGTTGTACTAATATGAAATGTATCAACTGCACTAGACCGCTATCAGAAGTGGTTTAGTATATAATTATACTAGTGGAATAGTCTGAAACCAATCTCTAAAATGAAGTTAACATAAATTGAAGAGAAAAACTTTATAACATGCATGATAATATGCCACCCCATAGATGTTACATCCTCGGTATTTTCTATGTCTATGTGGAATACATCAGCGCTGTACTATACGGTATTATAATATAGCTGGGTTAAAGATATCAAGGATTAACTCAAACAACACCTGAAAACAAATACATGTTTCACAACAGAGATTACCTATGTATTAATCTAACATTCTAAACATTTTGTTTTGGAGAAAACTTGAAGCGAGAAATATATATCATACTTAGTATGTTTCTACATATCAATTTAAACAATGGGTCCATGAAAAATATTTAAATTAAATTTACCATGTTTTATATGGTTTTAAAATGATGTGATATCATAAAACACGACTCAAGCTAGAATACAATTTCTCGACATCGCGGACAAAGAAAACAATGGACTAAACTTCTTATATTGCTTGCCCAACGTAACTTGGCGTGCGGCGAATTTTGAACTAAAACCCGCCCCGCCCGCACCCGGCTGTGACATCTTGATTACCAATATACACTGAATTATTATGTCCAAAACATCCTAAACAGTCCGGGATGGTGCAAGAACAATTGCCAATGAAGTATTAAAGTTTTGCGAAGCTGAAAAAGCGAATAATCGACCGATGTTACCGTCTGACAGTTTGACAGATAGAACGGCCGCCATTACTGCATGGTTTCTTTAGTGCTGCCCGACCAAATTTCTGTATTTAATACGACGACCGTATTTAATACGGTCTATTTATTTATTTATTTTCATTTATTGGTTTTCTTACAGCCATATAATTAATCAATCTTGAAAAAAACAATAATTGATGTACAGAGTTTTGGGCCAATTACAAGAAAACACATATATACAATCGATAAAAAATAAGAAAAAACATGTCCAATAGTGAGTTTGTGTGAGTGTGTGTATTTGTGTTTATTTATTTATTTTGTTTTGGGAAAAGTTAACAGCAAAACAATCTTAAAAATTTTCCACTGAATTTAAAAATTTAATTTAACATACATTAATAGCGAATGGAGGGGAATGTGGGACGGGAGTAGAAGGGAAGATATAATGTACAAATTAGTTTGGGTGCGGTAGTGTAGATATTGTTTGTTTTATGTTTCTTATTGTTGCGTTGAAAATGTCAATGTGGTGATAGTTTGTGTTAAATGAATTTGTGGATCTGTACATAAAGGAGTTTTGTTTTGAGTTGGTCTTACAAAAGGGGAGATGAAAAGTAGGTGAATGTCTGTTATTGCGAGTTGGGATGTGGTAAGATATTCGTTGAAGAAGTTCCGGACTATCAACTAGATTGTGTGTTATTTTGAATAGCATCACCGCGTCAGCTATGTTTCTTCGACGAGTTAGGGTCTGCATGTTAAAAAACTTCGCAGAGTCTTCATTGCTTATATGAGATCTAAATGAACGCAGGTCACCGGACATTCTGTATTGTGTAATAAATTTACACCCTGACAACTTCTGTTCGCGACAGCGACGCCCTCTCTCGCACGCCTAGTTATAGTGGTACGTCTATATCAAGGTATGTCACATTTGACAACACGATGTTGACGGCAGCAAAATATTCACGTAGATTGCTTTGTGCACCGTGACTTTTATGACAATTGCTAGTCTAAAGATCCATGATACAGCATTACGATGTCCGGGATGGCTGTACGAACAATGAAATAGATTTTACTTCATGTAGGTAGCCCTAGGCTCACGAACAATCTTTATGCTACCCTGCAGGCGGTAAGGAAGTCGGGTGGCTGCTAAGGTGAAATTAAGGCCCTCGGCTCCCCGAGTCTCTCTATCTGCAGGCATCTAGCGGGATTTCTTCCTCACGCCGCTCTGGGGAATGACGCCACATCGTAGTACGCCGCCACGTTGCTGTTCTTTCCGCCTTCAGCATATAATCCAAGAAAAAACCGCCCCTTAAGAAGTTTTACATAACAGTTACACATTGTATAGAATTCAATACTTCGATAGTGAGCAAACCTTCCGAGGCGTATTACCCCATAATGCAATCATAAACATCATATAATAAAACAAATAATTACAGGTGTCATGGCGGCCAACCGATGAGCGCATTGACACCGCTTGATATATTATCGATCAATATATCATTAATCATAATACAATGGTCATTTTTATATAACACACAGTTCAAGATTGATACATAAAAAATTAGGGTTGAAATATTTTGGTACATATCTTTCTTTTTCCTATATAAATCGTATTTTTTTTATAAAATGTTACACACAAACACCAAACAAATGAAGTACGATAAACGACTGATGAGTTTAGCTGTCAATTTTTGTGTACAAGTTTTGAAAATATAAGGTCTAACGTATTACGGCATTTTACCTATGGGGCCATATTCACCCAATTTACTATATCACTAATCCCACAACGCGAAGCAACTTATTTGATCTCTATTAGTTTTCTCTTACCTCCTTAGAGAGGCAGCTTCTCTCGATCAGCTGTCACCCACCCGGGAACCAGAAAAAGAATTGCATCTCATGCCTGGATTCAATTAATATTATTATTATTTTATTATTATTTTATTATTTTAAGACTTTGCAAAACATTGGTAACGTCCTCCCGTAAACTTCTTTTAAACTTAATTTATAATCTGTTATAATAATTAATGAAATTAAATTTAAGTTAATTAATTAAAAATAATCAACATTTCTTTAAAATTTCTAAAATCTTTGCGAATGTATAAATTAGAGTGTACAACAGTACCTAAGTGTGCATACTTATTGAGTAAAACAAGTATTTTTCCAAAGTAGATACAGTATACAGTGGTAGTATTCAAATTGTATGGTTTATTTACAGCCAGGGAGGCGAACACCAATCGGCTTAGGATTACAGACCGCCGCTAGATGGAACCAGCGTCGGGCTCGTTTATTCCTCTCTTCCAGGAGCGGATTGATGGATGCTGCGCGACTATCGCGATACTGGTAACAACCAAATGTTCATCTCCAATAAACTGAAAAAAAATCAATTGGTGTCTCGTAATCAATATCAATTTCCTCAAAATCAATTGCAAAATTTAAATACTATATTTCTACTAAATTTTCAAATTAAAATACATTTTTTAATGATATTAATTTTAATTCTTATGAAAAAATATTAATCAAACTTTTCTTCGCATTTTAAGATTAGATACATTGTAAGAATTTTATACGCTAACAATTGTACGAAACTTCCACGGCTACGCACTATACAAGAATATAGAGAATACTTTTGTCTCAATCCGTTTTCTCCAATGTTTGTGTTCATTCCCCTATTAGTGGGTACAGAACGCAGTGCCCCTTGCAGTTCCTCACCACGCCTTGAGGGCCAGCTCCCGTGACTCGCAGGTGCGGTGGAGTGTATAAAAGCTGAAGAGGGGTGCGAGTGGGCCTATATTTTAAAATATAACGCAGTTTGCTATTAAATGGGCACTGCTGGTGTAATAAATAATCATTTGAAATACAAAACAAAACAATTATTTATCAAATCAACATACATTTAATTTTACTTGACATTTTGTGAAAAACTGAAACAAATTAAGTAGGATTTCAGCAATCAGAGATTAGGTCATTTGAATAAACAAAAATGATGAGTTCATTCACATTGTATTAGGTCCTTACATATGAAATTGGCGTTTTGCCGCACTGGCAAATTTGATCTCAAATATCTTCTCTTTGGTTAGGAATCCCAAATCCAAATTTATACAGCTATTTACTCATGTATTTGTGTTTTGAAAATTATAATTCATTTGTTTTTTCCTCAATTGCTTTTTTCTTTGCGTCACTCAGTTTACAAAATGAAAAACTTGAAATATCGCGTTATTTACGAGTACGAGTTCCACCGTGGCACCAGGGCTGCAGAAACGGCTCGAAGGATTAATGATGTGTATGGCGACGGTGCCGCAAAAGAAAACACAGTGCGTTTTTGGTTCCAACGTTTTCGTTCTGGAAATTTCGACCTGCAGAACAAGCCCCGTGGACGGCCGGAGACCAAAGTTGATAATGAAGAATTGAAGGCTATTGTGGAAGCGGATCCATCGCAAACCACATCCGAGTTAGCTGCAGGCTGCGGTGTTAGTGATAAAACTGTTTTAATCCACTTGAAGCAAATTGGTAAGGTGAAAAAGCTTGAAAGGTGGGTACCTCACGAATTGAGTGAAGCAAATCAACAAACGCGCGTTGACTGCTGCGTTGCATTACTCAACCGGCACAATAATGAAGGGATTTTAAATCGAATCATTACCTGTGATGAAAAGTGGATCCTGTACGATAATCGGAAGCGCTCATCGCAATGGCTGAACCCTGCCGAACCAGCCAAACCATGCCCCAAGCGAAAATTGACTCCAAAAAAGTTACTTGTGAGCGTTTGGTGGACTAGTGCTGGTGTCGTTCACTACAGCTTTCTTAAATCTGGCCAGACGATTACGGCAGATGTCTATTGTCAGCAACTGCAAACCATGATGGAAAAGCTAGCTGCTAAACAACCGAGGCTGGTTAATCGCTCTAGGCCACTGCTGCTTCATGATAACGCTAGACCACACACTGCACAACAGACGGCTACCAAATTAGAGGAGCTTCAATTGGAATGTCTAAGACATCCACCGTACTCTCCGGACCTTGCCCCAACAGAGTACCATTTTTTTCGAAATTTGGATAACTTCTTGCAAAGGAAAAAATTCAACTCCGATGGGGCAGTCCAAACCGCCTTCAAAGATTTTATTGATTCCCGTCCGAATGTTTTTTTTAGTAAAGGGATCGATGAACTACCTATGAGATGACAAAAGTGCATAGATAGCAATGGTACATACTTTGATTAAATAAATATATTATAATAAAAAAAAACGGCTTTATTTTTCTCCCATACTAAACGCCAATTTCATATTAATATACTAATAATTGTGTTAATGTAAAAAATAATTTTACATTTTATATTAATTTCGCAATATTATTTTGATGTAATTTATTAATTTATACTTAAACTTGTTAATTTAACCTTTAAGTACCGACGTGTGGTCTGAGAAGCCCGGCAGGTACTTGACTTGCTAGTTTACCCCTTTCCCCGCGCAATACCGATCCCCGCTTTAAGTAGCTGCAAGGACAGTGCCCACATTGACGTTGGAGTGGGAAGTGGTGTCGTCACAAGTGCATTTGGTGAGTAATTACGATTTGAAATTCCGATACGGCCTCTCAGGCCTCACGTCGGTACTTACGTAAGTTTTTTGTTTATTTTTTTGTTACAGTAAACTGTTATTTTTACAGATATTGTGAACTATGGATGTACCAGGGACTTTGAGTAGTAAAAGAAATAGTTCTGTGACAGATTTACAGTATTCAAAGAGATTTCGGATATGTATTAATTAATCGATTCCAAATTTTGCGCGAGTGATTGAGAGCTGGATCGCGGATGAAGATTTCAGCGGATGCGAGATTGACGACATTGACGAAGATTTTTGTCCAGAGTACAGTGAGCATGATACGGATACTAGCACTGATATTCGTGCAAAAAACACGTTTGTTTTCAGTGCGCAAAACAAGTTTGCCCTGACTGTGCCTAGAATTTAAGGTGCAATTCGACTGTGAACATTTTTCTTTTGGAAGGTTTATGTACCTACTATATTCTTTTTCTAAAAGTTATATTAGTTTTAATTAAGACATACCATTTTTTGTTATTATGAGAGGAGTATTCTCTGCGTTTTGATCTGTTATATCTAATAGTCAGATTTTTCCCCAAGATTCAAGCCAAATATTATTGTAGTCTTATATTTAAAAGTTTAATAAAGTTATTGTTCTTTCTATATTTAATTACTTTAATTTTTCTTAAAACCCTTTATTTTTTATTCATCATGCAAAGACAGATATTTAAATCATCACTTTCTTTAAAAAACACTACATAATATACGCGGCCTCTCAGGCCTCACGTCGGTACTAACATTACAAAAAATGCACGTCGGTACTTAAAGGTTAAAGCTGAAATTCAAACATAACGAATCCGTCATTTTGGACGCATCATAGAGAGTTTATTATGTAATTTCCATCCACACTCGTAATACCAGTCTTTCGATATTTTTGTGAGTTAGTAGACGCGTACTAGCGTGTTTCGCTGGGGTAATTCTGTTTTCAGATTATTTAATTATTTAGTCTCTGATTCATTTGGTGGTTCAGTCCGGAGTTGTTTGTTTGTTCATGATCCGAGATATCAAAATGGTTCAGCAGTTTCTAAGTCGGCAAGTACGTTGTCTTACTTGTCTGAATGAAGTGGTCGACGATCATCAATAGTGTCCTTTTTCGGTTTATTTCAAGAGTCTAGTCTTTGGTCTAGAAGTTCAAGTTCATAAGAAGGTTTAAATATTTATTGCAGCGTTGAATCTCAGATCCCGGAATTCCGGCCCAGTTTGCAGTTTTTTTGAATTCGAAATCAGCATGAATAATTTAGATACTTTCGGGATTAATTGTTTCGATTAAAGAATTTGCATTAGTAAGAGAATAAACAATAATAAAATACAAATATTTGCGAAAAAACATATTCTGTACAGGGGTGATAGGTATATATCAGGGGCGTGCAGTGATAAAAGAAGCATGGTTTTTTCCTCTCGTAATATTCCTATCACAATAATCAACATATTACTCAGATTTTCATTTTTTATAATATTCTGCAAGATAAGTATTTAATTTCGACTCTTTCTTCCAAACATATGTTTAAATAAAAGTCACGCTTGTTGTTCTCATTTCATGCCCCAGGTATATTTACTTAGAGGAGATAAATGTCTCTTATGTTACCGGCCAGGTCCTAAAGAATAAATATGCAAAATTTGGGTCATATCGGTCAAACGGTACAAATTTATATGGAAAATTTATCGGAAGGAGGGGGTGGGGTAAAGGGGAGGGGGAAATGTCACCTACACTACCCGCCGAGTCCTTAAGAATAAGAATGCAAAATTTGGTTCATATCGGTCAAACGATGTAGATTTGTACAGAAAATATATAAGGTGGAGGGGTGGGGTAAAGGGGGAGAAGGAAATATTGCCTATGTTACCCACCGGGTCCTAAGAGTAAGTCTGCAAAGTTGGAGTCAGATCGGTCTAACGATACGATTTGCATGGAAAATATATCATTGGAGGGGGTAGGGTAAAGGGAGAGGGGAATTTTTTTGTTACCCGTAGGGTACTAAAGAATAAATATGCATCATTTGAGTCAGATCCGTCGTACAGTACAGATTTACATGGAAAATATATCAGGGAGAGAGAGAGGCATAAAGGGAGAGGGGGAAATTTTTGTTATTCGCCGGGGCCTAAATAATAAGTGTACATAATTTAAGTCAGATCGGTCAAACGATTTGCATGGAAAATATGTTACTGAAAGGGGGAGGGGTACAGGGGCACGGAGAAAATGTCACTTATGTTATTCGTCGGGGCCTTAATCATAGATATGCAAGATTTAAGTCAGACCGATCGAACTGTAGAGATTTGCTTCGAAAATATATTAGTTGGTTGGGAGGGGTAAAGAGGAGGGGGGATATGTCACTTATATGTTACACGGGATATGTTATCCGCCGGGGCCTATACAAAAAGTATGCACAATTTGGATCAGATCGGACAAACGGTGTAGATTTGTATAGAGAACAGACAGACAGACATTGGGTTTTTTAGGTATAGATAGCGTGTGTTGCTTTTACGTCCAACAGGTGACGCTGTTTTACAAAAAAAGCATTTATTTTTTGATATCGTTATAAATATATTAAAAACTAACAGAAGATAACGTATATACAAAATCCCAGTATTGTATGAGATCATATCTTAATATATTTTATACACAAAATATTTAATAGAATTCGGTTTTTTATAGGTTTTCTTATCATCATCGAAGAAATATATTGTAAATTTATAATTTTACGGGAAATTTTTTTCAGAAACGGTTTTCTGTGAAATCAAAGAAAGTCAATTTTCATGTGATCCTTAACAAAAGATACATATTCTGTCGAAATTAACCACTTAAACTGATCACTTCTGAATTTTAAGAATACACTTAATATTGGCAGGAGACAAAATATTTTATTTTTTTATAAAATATAATGGAAACTGAAACTGTTTATGGATTACATTTTTACATATTTCAATATAAGAAATAATAATAATATAATTTAGATACAAAGTCATTTTTTTATAGTTGACCGAGTTTTAGCATTTTTATCACATCTGATTTGAATTTGTCAGTGGTCAGTTGTTTGGTCTGTTGTGGCAGGTCATTGTATAGTTTTAATCCGTTGCAAATTAGTCGGGATTGTCCTATTTTTGTTTCGGCATGTGTTATGTGATAGTTTTGAGCCATTCTAGTGTTGTGTTGGTGTTTTTCGTGTATTTTTTGTAATTTTATGTCCTCATCTTCTTGTATTTCGCCAATTGCTAGTCTGTGAATGATTAATTTAATTAAGACATTTTTTTTGTGCCTCTGAATGTCTGAATACATTCCGAATTTGAGAACCGAAAATGCATTTAATATATTCACAATTATAATAATTCGAAACTACTGACTGCGTTTCTACAATGAATCCGCTTTATTTTAGAGTCATGGAAGTAGGTATATTGTTTTGTATTTAATATTTTAATTAAAGGTTATTATGAATCTCGGAATTTTGTCGTTTAAAACAATAAACTCGGAAGTTCACTAAATGTAATCAAAAAATTTGAATTCGGAAAATATTACGGTACCTATAAACATATATCTAAATATTTATCAAAATTGAAAACGTTGGTACCAGCGCCTTTTTTCAAATAATTTGTGCAAATTCGAATGAAACGTTGTGTCAAAATTTCAAGCACTTAAGGAGATTAAAGATTTTGGGCAATCAAACATTTACATTTTTATTTATATAAATAAATAGTAGGTTTATAAAAAAAGGAACTATATAAAGACATCTTCGTATTTGAATGCAACGTTGTGCCAAAATTTCAAAACAATCGGTGAAGAACTTTCAGAGATAACGATTTTGTACAAACGAACACTTACATTTTTATTTATATAGATAGATTGGAACAAAACAAAAGTTGTGTCAAAATGAACGAACCAAGAAACGACTTTCTTGAGTATCTAAAATCATATTTAGTACTAATGTGGTACAAATTAATGTCTTAGTCAATAAAACAAAAGTACTATAAAGTAGAAACCGATGTATATAGGATTTATAATAAAAACTAAGTTTTTACGAGTTCCTTTTTTTAATGTAATAATACGTGATTTTTATGTTGACTTTAATAAAGACATCATAGCAGTTTTCTATCACCATTAGCCACAGTCCCGAACCGCTCCTGTTCTCATCCCTTCTATTACTATTTCATTTTTAAATCCTTGATCCCCACTCGGATGGGGTTCTTCGTCCTTCCAATTCGGAGACTAATCTTGATCATCTCATTCGAAAAGGTTTATTTTATGCGCCGGAGGAATTTACAAATATTATTCGGAGATGGCACTTGGAGATGAGTTCTTTTATTTCGAAAGCAACTTAACATAATTCAATTGTCCGCATTCGTTCGCCTAAATGCTCCTTTTAATGCTCGGTTAGAATAAAAATAATTAAGTAAGTAGGTACCTACTCTCTTTTCTATTTGTACGTAGGTACCATTATTTGAATATCACATTAGTAGTAATTATTACCTACTAGCCGTAATCCTGTGAAATCACGGGACATAATAATAACTAATAACGACCCTTGCGTGTAATCTGAACCGCGCGCTGATTGACGTGTTATACTCGGGCGCCCGGGCCTCATTAGCGACTCGTCATCATCAGTGTTGTTGTTGTAATTCTAGTCTAATTTCAGCGAGTTCCGAACAGACAGCTCGAAAAGATAGTTGACGATTGGTCTGTAACTTTTTGAGGTAATAAAGGTTACAAACAAACCTATGTTTCGAGTAACCAAGGCTGCAAATCTGTAAACCAAGGTTACAAACAATAAATAATTACAATACAGCGCCATCTATCATCATACGCATACGATACATACATTCGACCGCAATTAAGATTGTTGATTTGTTTATAAAATACACATATTACCTGTATAAAGTATTTTCATTTCATTTAATAAAAATTTCGAAATAATAATAATTTTTGAAAACGGAATAAGATCAGCTATTAAATTCTAGTTACGGTTACAGATAGATATTCGAAATAATTATTATTTGGGTATTTAAAACAGGTTTTTTTTTTTACTTTTTTAAAAGTGTATGCTTACTACATGTTTAAAAAAGTTACCCATAAAAACCAAGTTTTTATTACACTTTTCGACATTCGTAGTGAAATACCTATTATGCATACCTACGGGGTAATTCAAATTTAGAAAATATTCCGCGACGTTATCGGGCCGCCGTAATCAAACTTTTCTAATGATTCCAATTCGAAAAAACTAATAAAATTTCTAAAAATCCGAAATTATACTATAATTATTAATTTTTTTAACGAAAATTTGATAGATTTTCTTGATTGTCGCCACGAGTCTACTTGCCAAGTTTCAGCTCGATTGGATCACGGGAAAAGGGTAGAAAATCGATCCAAAGTTTTTGTTGACGGCAAGCCGGCAAGCAAGCAAGCAAGCAGACGCCATGAGTTAATATAAAGGGAGTAAAAATGAAATACTTTTCATATTTATTTCTTGCGTTTATCATTTTCTCAATAATATTTTGTTTTTGTAAACTCCCTGTTACTCACACTAATGCAAGTGGCTTTCATAAAATGAATGAATTCTACTACGCTACAATAGTAGAATGAATATAACCTTAGTAATATATATATTGATTGATATTTTTAATTTATAAATAAAAGGAAAAATTTCAAAACGGCGGACTTATGTGCTATCTCGCAAAGGTCCTTTTCCGTGGCGCGCGCAACTTTCGAAGTAACATGTCGCCAGGGTTTGAGTGAAATTATAAAGTGAATTTTTTTTTGTTAAATGATTTCTATGAAAATAGTTTAGTTTGAAAATAATTTTCATTTTTATCCTAATAAAATTGATGTTAAAAATGCATACTGAGCAAATGTCACAAAAAATAATGAATTATGCAAATCGTTTAAAAATTACGTACAATGCTTGTTTCTAATTGTTATAACATAGTCAATTATTGAATTTTTTAAATGAAGTAAGTCCCAAATTATGTTAAGAACTTCAAGCTGTAAGGTAAAGCAAAAAATAACGATTTTTGTTAATTGTCAAGGGGTGTAACCTCTTAAAATAATATTGATGTAGGTCTGTCAGTAAAATTTCTACAAAAATAGTTTATTCATATATTTTTTACAAATTCAATTATTGATTTATGGAAAAAAATGATTATATTTACAGAAAAATAATAGCAGTTCAAATAAAAAAAAAACTATACGAATATATTTCTCAACAAGATAAGGAATTACATAAAAATATTTATATCTAAATGTCCAACGAAACACTTGCTTAAGATTGGAATCTATTACAGTATTGTTTTTTTTTTCTATTTTTAAACTCGGGAGCTTAAAAATAATTATAGATACTTTATTTACACAATAGATAATTAATTTTTAAGCGACCGTTCATTCAGATTTGTAACAGACATAACAAAGAAACATAAAACTTCTTGAGATCGGACTGACCGCGAGCAACCTGTCCAGCTTCGGTCAATCAGATCATCGATGCACTCCAGGACAGAACGTAGTTGAACAGCATAGTAAGAGTGGCCGACCACAGGGGAATAGAATTAGATAACGACAAAGAAGAAGAACTACATTACAAATCTATAAAGATTCATATGCTTCCTTGATTATCCCACACTGATTTTCTGATATTCAAGGCGTGTGCGGAAAATATATTGAATGGTTCTCGGAATGCATTTATCGTCAACGAGAGTTAGGCTACGTTCACATGACCGCGCGGTACCGCGCGGAACTACTCAGCGCGCGGTACAAGATCTTAATAAATAGAGTTTATCGTCTACATTAACGCGCGGTGCCGCGCGGTACCGCGCGGCACCGCGCGGCACCGCTCCTACCCGCGCGCAAGATCTTGACCCGCGCGGTACCGCGCGGTGCCGCGCGGATCAAGATCCTACAAGCCTGTATCGACCCGTTCAGTTGATCCGCGCGGTTTGAGGCGGACAGACGCATAGATCGAAGAAAATGAGTAGCGAAGACGTATCTATCGATTTGCTTATCGATGAAATTAAAAAAAGAGATGCCATTTGGAATCTTAGTTCGAAGGACTATTCGAATAAAATAATAAAAAGAAGATCTTGGTGATACCTTGATGCAATACCTTATAGCGTGATCACTATGTTTTAAATCGTTTTCAACGCAATCATATAAAAAATCGAAGGATGTAACCGACATCCTGAATTAGTTAAAAAAATTCTCTTCGTGTAGTCTCAGGTCGGGATATAAAGTAAAAAATAGGCTTGAAGAAAGTCTTTGACTTATAATAGGATGCACCCAGTATCTTCTTTGTCTTCTTCTGCAATGTTTCAGTTTTCGGTATAAAATCCGTAAGCAAATTGCCTCCTCCACATCCATTCTCTAACAATGTTGACGCCGGACTGGCTCGCGCACAATGCTGTCATGTGAACGCTCTCACCGCGCGGTACCGCGCGGGACCGCGCGGTCCATGTGAGCGTGGCCTTAATCGCACGAAGCGAGACTAGCGATCATTTTATTAATGGTGGTTTGGTAACAAACGCGAATGCGTGGAAGTGAAGCTTACCGTAGGCAAAAGGAGAACAAAATTAGACTGAATGCAAAACAATATTTACAATGGAGTAAACAATGCACAAATAAGGAGGGAACCTGGAAATGGTCGTAATATGGACGCGAGAATTAATGAAACGCTGAGGTGAATTGGTCATATGGAATGGGCATATGAACTAGGAAAGGATGATAAAGAAAATAAATATCGAAGAGGAAAAGGAAAATTGAGAAAAAATATTTGAAGACGACTTGTGACCCGGCAACTCGTCTACTCAAAAAAAGCATTTGGTGTGAGTAGACTAAAAAATATATCAGGTGGGGTAAAAATATTGTATTTGTAACTCGCCGGATCCTAGAAAATAAGTATGCTTAATTTGGGACAGATCGGTCAAACGATATAGTTTTGTACAGAAAATATATCAGAGGGATAAGAATGTCGCCCATATTACCCACCGCCGCCGGGTCCTAAAGAATAAGTTTGCAAATTTTGAGTCCAATCGTTCGAACGGTACAGATTTGCATTTAAAACATATCATGGGGGGGAAGGGGTAAAAGTAGTGGGAAAAATGTCGCCTATATAACCCGTCGGGTCCTAAAAATTAGGTTTCTAAATTATGAGTCCGATCGGTTGAACAGTACAGATTTGCATTGAAAATATATGATGGGATGGCAAAGGGGTAATGAAGAGGGGGAAAATGTTACCTATGTAACTTGTTGGGTCCTAAAGAATATATTTCCAAATTTAGGGTCCGATCGGTACATATTTGCATTGAAAATGTATCAAGAGGAGGAAAGCCGTAAAAGGGGAGGAGGGAAATGTTGCCTATGTTACCCGGCGGGTCCTGAAGAATAAGTTTTCAAATTTTAAGTCCGATCGGTTGAACGGTACAGATTAGCATTGAAAATATATCAGGGGCAGGGAAAAGTGAAAAGGGGGAGGGCGAGGGGAAAATGTCGCTTATGTTACTCGCCGGGTCCTAAAGTTTAAGTATGAAAAATTTTAATCGAATTAGACAAACGGTGTAGATTTGTATAGAGAATAGACAGATAGATGAGTTTTATAGGTATACATAATATATTAATTAAAATGATTACTTTGTGGTACAAGATGATTACTTTTAATTTCACTTTGTTCCCTGAGTTATTTTATGATGAGAGGGAGAGGGACTGCTCCTCTCGAAACTATCGTGATACAAAGTTCATTTCAATGAAAATTAATAAATTGTATTACGCCGCAGAAGAACTATCCTTTAAATTAATTATATGACTTAATTGTGAACTTATGTCGATATTTTCTGTAATATCTGAATGGCCGATTCTTTTAAAGGAGTGTAAATGTATACAATATTTAATGTTTCGCAGTATTGCGCGGGTTTTGTTTTTTCGAGTAACCATGTGATCTGTATAGTCTGCTAGAAACAGACCAGAGCATGTGGCAGTCTTGAAAGATGTAAGAATTGTACCTAGGTTACGGCAGAGGAGTTAAATAAAAATAGATTAAATTTGAAGAGGATACCCAAATGTTTGTTTTGTAGCTTACAGCCACCCAGCTCTCTGTTCATGGCGGTTTCGAGAGAAATATAAAAGTATCTAAATATGAAAGTAACCGGTACAAAATAGCAAAGAGTTCTCCGGATTGCAATATATCCGCGGGCAAACAAAAGTTATTGTTGAGATCAAAACAAACAGATATACGAGCGGAAAACCTTCAGACCCCCCTTCCCTCTCCACCCTGGCCAGGGCGAGCCGAACTTATTTTTATTCAATACCTTTTTGGGTAAAGTTTTGAGCGAAGGGCTGCTGGGAGCATCGAATCAGGGATGATCTTGGATTTGTTGAAGTGATGTTATTTGTGGCCTGTTTATATTTTTGACGGGTCGTCGTGATAGAAGAGTTTTGAGGCTTACTGGTACTACTCGATACTTTTTTTTTAATAGAGATGCGAATACGGAATACGTGTTGCATCAATATTCTTACTACTCTCAAACTAAGCCTGTGCTACGAAGATAGGACTAACTTGCTGATGTCCTAGAATGGGACTCGAACCACCGACTATCAGATCACTAGGCGAGCGCCATAACCACTACACTATCAAGTTAAAAGGGGTACATTTAGATTTGAATTTTTTACTAAATGTGCACACCTACATAATCCTTTAAATGTTTCAAACAATCATCAAATTTTTAATACGATTATTTTTATTCATTTTTTAAGATACGAGCTGTTCGTACCCGGCGTTGCGCGGTTAAGGATTATGTAAAAAATATATTTGTGGGGGAAACAAAGGTTCTTTTGTTTTGGGTCAGATCGGTCGAACGGTATAGATATGCATAGAAAATACATCAGCGGGGGTGGGATAAAAGGGAAACGTGGCCTATGTTTTAGGTCAGGTCGGTATAAATTTGCTGAATAAATATATTAAGGGCAGGGATGGAGTAAAGGGGGATAGGGAATAAAAGTCGCCTATGTTTTCCATTGGGTCCTTAAGAAAAAGTTTGCAAAATTTAGGTCAAATCTGTCAGACGGAAAGGATTTTAGTTATGTAAGCACATTCCTAGAGATACTAGCTATTTATATAACACATTTAATAGAAATACGAACTCTATATTTACTTAGTATCTTCAATATATAGAAGTAGTCTAGCGTCGGTGTTAGGAATACGGTTTTTCCACATCTTCAAAAGAATTTGTAGTTACCACGAACACAACAGGGTCCTTCATCCACTAGACTTTCATTGGCCATTTAAAATTAATAAATCTTCATAAACTCCGACCCCTTTAAACGTGACGTTAGGTTAACGGGAATGTCACGAGGGTGGGCGGAGAGTCCTTAACAAAAGTATTAAGAAACTTTTAACAAAAATTTACTATAGACTTTTACGTAAACATACTTTCGGAGCTCTAAACTTATCTTGTAGCTATTATCGCTCAAAATAAGTTACAATACATACAAGTTTTCTTATTCTTTCCACAGTTTTATTGATTTGTTAAAAAAATAGAGATGTGAACACGGAATACGTGTCACATCAATATTCTTACTTTCAAATTAAGCTAAACGCTTGTGCTATGAAAATTAGACTAACTTGCTGGTCTGTAGTGAGATTTGAACCCGCGACCTTTGGATCATGAGGTTAGAGTCCTAATCACAAAACCAGCTACTCTTTATTCCTAAATACTTTATTCCTGAACATTTAATACTGTTTTTTAAATTTAATATTGAACATTCGTTTTTACAGTATAATTTTTTTAGGACAATTATTTCAATCTATATACAATAATAATTAAGATAAAAACGTTTTTCTCAAAACAAACGGTAAACGCTTATATTTTCTTACTTATTTACAATAAGTAAGAAAATATAAGCGTTAACTGAAATTCCGCGGCCGTAAAATTCGTTTTCAGTGTATTAGAAATCCTCCCTTAGTTAAGTGGAATATTTATATATACACAGAATATAGTCATAGGATTGCGTCATTGGGAGACAAATGAAATACTTGAAATTGATTAAACTTTTATTTAATCACCAATTCTTTCCGTTTCTACTATCTCGTGATAATACCTTATCTCATACTCCATTAGGGAGATAAGAGCCAACATTATGAAGAGAAAACTGTACCTACCGAAATAATTTTTAAATATTGAGTTTAAGTTGGTTTATTTTTAAAAAACGTAATAGAACTGCAGAGCAGTAGTATAAAAGTTTTACATAAAGGTGAAAAACGTGAATGTTCAATCGGTATTGCACTTAGTTTAACTATTAGCCTCGTCATGTAAGAGCATGACAAAATCACGGAATACCTTGAATTTCAAATTTATAAAGCTAATGTCCAGCCTTAACGTTTCAACAGACCATTAGGTCGAATTACAGCAGAGAATTTATCCGGCCCTTCAAAAACAATCTCAAAAATGGTGATCCGACAATAGATAAAACATGCATATCACTAGACATCTCGTGACAATACATGTCTCCGACACGGTATTGCCACGTAACATATAAACACACAGACACCATGATTTCGACACGGTATTGGAAACCAACGTTAAACCACAACATCAACACTCATAACAATACAAAAGATGTAATGGGATCCGTAATAAGGCCAGAAAGGTCGTAGTAATACGGAAAAATACTCCATAAAATACAAACCAAAAGATAATTACAAATTAATAGTTCATTTCGCGATACCTTGTTGTAACAATAATAAAGATAACCCCATATTAAGTTGGTGCTGTGGAAGACGTGGCACGACGGCATATTAACCAGATGCTGGAAGATGCTCCCGTTGGAAGCCTCAACAACCATCGAGCTTGCATGCGAAGAAGTATGAATATGAATAAGGCGAGAGTTGTAAGTCAGGACAGAATAGGGTGGCGCTCTTTCCTCTCACGGGAAAACGACGTGATGGTTTGTAAGAAAATTTATTAGATTTTAATCATTTATCTTATCTTTGGTCAAATTATTAGAATTAAAATAACTATTTTTTATTGCTATATTATTATATGATAAGACTCATTCACGAAACAACATAATCGTAAGAAAAATGTAAATCGCCGCGTTCATCGTTATATTGGGGTCGTTGGGCAGACACTCACCCTTTCATTTTCCCCTGCATTTACACCCCCTGTATTGGATTGCACCGAGACCTACAGACACACTAGCCTTGCGTGGAATACCGGTCGGTGGAGAAATCAATGACTAAATAAATACCATAGGGTTCCTATGAACTACCTGCAGTGCTTTAAAGTGAATTAACTTAATGCATTTAATGGAAAATGTATAATATTTGTATATATTATACATTTTATCTTATCATGGGGAATCTTAGCATAGGGATCTGCCACAACAAATATATCAACCATTTAAATATATCGCAAAAAAGCATTATAAAAACCATTTTAAAACTTCCAATCAGAACGCCCTCAAAAGAGATCTTCAAATGTTTTGACGTACCGAAGATGAAACAAATATATGCCAAGAGCATTCTCTTACACCAATTTAAAGACACAAAACAAAACAATAGAACACCGGCATATAATACGTGAGGCAGTAAAATGGTAAATAGAAATATACCAACTTACAACACAACTTTTGGCCAAAGAAGCTATATCTATTTTGCAACAAAACTCTACAACATCCTTCCTCCAACCTTCAAAAATATTGAAAAGATTGAAGAGTTCAATAAAAAGATAAAGGCTTGGCTAAAACAAGTCGATGCAGATAAATTAGAAGGAGTATTGAAAACTACGCAGTAATTTACAAATAGAAAATAAATAAGTATAAACTAGTCCCCCTCAGCGCAGGAACCCCTAGTGAGGGGACTAAGAACAATAATATCAACAATATCATTATACATACATACTGTTATATTACAAGTGTACCAATTGTATCTAAATAGAACCTTTTAAAAAAATGATAAAATAAAAAATTCCAAAGTATTTGGAATTTTTTTAAATTTTAAATTTTAAAAATAAATATTATTCAGGATTTTCGAATCATTTTATGGAAAATGATCATAATTTTGATAAAAAAATTATAACTTTATATGGAAATAATTTGATTTCAAATTGCTTTATGTTTATGCATGGATGTGTCTAACGAGACACATGCATGTACATATGTAGGCATAGAGCTTGTTAAATTAACCGGAATAATGAATAACCATAAATAATTATAAATGTAAGTGCCAGTCTTGTTCTTACAATGTTTCCAATAATTTTGGATTACTAAGTTTATTTTTTCGTGTCGACCACCATATATTTTAATTTATGCAATCAGGTAGTAGAATTATTTAAAAAATTGAAACTTCAGATAATAATTTTATTTTAAGTATTATTATTTCCGAAACCGGTTGGTATTAATTACTAAATAAACTCTCGCGGTATGACGATAAAATTTAACCGGCAAGAGCAAAAGCAAAAAAATAATTATTAAAATTGCTCGGTGGGTTCACTACAAGCCCTGATATCAGTATTAGTTTCCGACGTGTGGCATTCTCCCGGTCGCAACACTTAGCGATTGCGCTCGCCGAACGTACTCGGATTCATTCCCAATATCATCGGTCCGCGGAACGCACGCGGAAAGGTTCCTCGTCAGGTAAGCCCGACGCGTGTCCTTTCCACCTGAAATGACCATAATTTATCTCGTAAGGTTTTGTTATGTTAAGTCCTAATAATTTTATGTATAAATAATACAGGAGCGGTATTTCACCACTTGTAGAGATGGTCTATAGGGACTCCAGCGAGTGCACGGAATGGCGGATAGTCCGGAGTCACAGACCTTCAGGCGGGTGCCTCGGGCCTCAGCGATGCAGCTGGTTCGACAGGTGGAGATGGATGCTGCGGCGGGATGCACAGAGACGTTTTCAAGCCCTCCGAGATGTTGCAAGGCCCAAAAATGTCGCAGGAAGTAACCTTCCGTATGGTATACAGTCAATTTATTACGCAGGAGTGCCATCTTCAACAGTTATTTTTGGGGCTTAAACTCGCTTGCAGCAGGGTTTCCAAACAGTATGTGTGGGACAATTCCAAAGACATTTACATGATTTAATCTTGGCAGTTACATAAAGAAAATAATTGGTGCGCAAAACATTTCTCCACAAAATTGCATAACGCCGAAGTACCGTCCATCTCTGATTTTTGTATATAATCCTAGTGTTATAATGTTATAAGATAGTTGTCAAACATATGTAAATTTAAGATGATATGGGGCGTATATTAAATTTTCCAAAAAATTCCAAATAATCCAGAAAAAAAAATCCAGGGGCGACTATACGAAAGTAAATTCTTAAAGGTAGATAGAATAAATGTCACAATTCAGTCGTAGCATCGTAGAATGAATTTGGTATACCTACTCCTAATATTGATTTAATGAGTAAATTTAAAACAATTTTGATAGATTTTAAGAATGTTTGAGATTTTATAAAAGAATAAATAACACTGTAAATTCCAGCATAATTTGGATTTTTTTCTTTAATTAATAATTCCCAAAGCAATATTACAGAATTATTTATCTTGTGGTCACCGAGGTTCGAGTCCAAGATAAAATGTAAACTAAAGTTTGACGACCACGACCAAAAAAAGGGATGAATAAGATCCATGCTTTCTGATAAGCAGTCGGTGGTAGCGGGACACTCCGTTATAGCGGTTTAATAAATAGTTCATTATAAATTTTGATAAAGATCAAATAAGCGTGTTTTAAGATAAAAATTAAAACAAAAGTGCCCAATTGTAAGTTTAATATATTATACCTTAACTATCAATTTAAACACCTAAATATTAAATGTATAGTCTAAATTACGTATTTCTATATAAACTCCGTAATATTAAGATAATATTGCGATTAATAATTAGTTTATGAAGTGGGTTCCAAAGTAAAATTCGTCTTCTAAACTGAGAGAAACAGCGCGTTCGAAAGCGTCTTACGATTTTTGAAAACTCTTATAAGTATTGATATACGGTGGTTTATTTTCAACCAAACCGGTACCTCGACTCCAAGGGTCTGCAAAACTTTTGACTTTTGAAAACATATCCACCATTTTAACTACCCCTCTAGAAGACTGTAAAGATTAATATATTGGTAAAGTACTATTTTTACTTTTTACTATTTATGCTGAATCCCCTTCACTGATGAAGTGAAGCAGACAATAAGATGAAAAATAACAAATCACAAATAACAAATGGTGTTACCACTGCACAAGAAGGGCGACTAACTCGAGTGCTGTACCTAATTACGCTGTTAAATACCGTCTATAAAATTATGTTCAAGATCCTGTACAAAAGTCTACAAAGAGGTGATGAGTTTTGACATTGTATTTTAACGTTTTTTCTAAGATGTGTCTCAAGGAGAAAATTTGAGCAATGTACGATTTGTCTGGCCTGAAGCCACATTGGTAGTTGCCAATGATTTCCTCGGATTTTTTGGCCGAAAATTTATATTTTATTTTTTGTGAATCTACTTTTCAATATAGGCATGATTTTAATAGTAATATACTACATTATGGTCACCCTACACATTACCCAATATCCGAGGAAATCATTGGCAACTACCAATGTGGCTTCAGGCCAGACAAATCGTACATTGCTCAAATTTTCTCCTTGAGACACATCTTAGAAAAAACGTTAAAATACAATGTCAAAACTCATCACCTCTTTGTAGACTTCACGGCTGCATATGACGGTATAAATAGAAACGCATTATACAATGCAATGGATGAGTTTGGAATACTGTGATTCCAAACTCACTCATCTGGTGAAACTAACAATATCCCCAGTAATGTGTAGGTGTAGAGTCGGTTGGCAGTGATCTGTCCGAGCCCTTTGAAGCGCTCCACGGGATGAGACAAGGATATGGTTTGGCCTACATCTTATTCAACACAGCCTTAGAAAAAGTTATTCGTGACTCAGGCATTGAGATAAGAGCAACGATATTTGACAACTCTGTGCATTTATTGGCCTACGCTGATGATATTGCCATAATTGCGAAAACTCCAGATGCCTTAAATAATGCCTTCATAAATCATTAAAGTTCTGCCAAAAACATGGGTCTCATAGTAAATCAGCAGAAGACAAAATATATGGCCGTAGGATGCACCAAACAAACCACAACTCTCTCATGTCTCAAGTCAAAATTTTGAAACGGTACCAAGATTTAAATACCTTAGCTTAATAACAGACAACGATAATACTACAGAGAAGATACAGAAGCGCATAGTGAGCGCAAATTGCTATTTTTTTCCACCTGCATAAGCAGATAAAATCCAGACTGCTGTCCAGAAATACTAAGATATTAGTATACAAAACGCTTACTAGACCAGAGCTCACATACGCACCTGAGATTGTAACGTTTCTCGCTTCGTCTAATTAAAAGTTTATTTATTTAAAGTTTATTTTTACGTGCTTCATTAAGTTTAGTCTGATTGGGACCGCGCTTAAAGCTGATGAATTAACGCTTCTCGAACTTTAGAGCTTTGGCAGTATGTTTACGTAAAAACTACACTTTTTTTTTCTTAAGGTTTATTATTGATTTTAAAAGTTGGCCAATAATCGCTAGTGATAAGATAGAACCCCGTTGTATTCGTAGCTACCCTAGATCCTTTGGAGAGGTGGCGAGACTTGTATTCCTACCAACACAGCTAGATCGCCCTTTACTGTATTAAATAGAACTGATTCTTAGCTAATTATGGAAAATAACGAAAGTAACTAGCCAATCCGTACACGCAATTAATAAACCAGATATATTTACTAAAGATGGTAAGAATGCCTATCCTTTACCGTCGTGATACCTACGCATTATCTTCAAACCCATATAGATGAAATATCAGAGATATAAAACGTATCTCCGTACTTACTTCGGACCCTTTTAGAACCGTACTAGAATTCTGTAGTTTCGCCTATACGAGAGACAACCTATTTCGGACACAACCTGACTCAACCTGAAAAGCTAGGTATGTGCGAGCATTGCTATGGAACAAACTCCAGTGGCAAAAACTTCTTTACATTCAACTATCATAACTATGCTACATCCTGTATTGAAATGCTGAAATGTAAATCAATTGAACCATTGACAACATGGTGGCATGCGCTTAAGATGACGTCCGTTCTGTTTATCTACACTTTATAATGGTAACTTAGTGTAAGGATTGCAAAACAATACGTATTGCCTATTTATAGCAGGTTTTAGGATGCAAAAATAAAGGTTATATTCCCTAGAGGCGAGACACATGCAAGTAGCTTATCGATAGAGTGTTTGACGTTACCCGAGCTGATTGATCTGTTCATATTATATCAGGGTTCGAAAAAATCCGATTTTTATAATAAAAATCAAACAAACGGATTTTTAGATATATATCCGATTTATACCAAAAAAAATTTTCTACTGTTTTGCACACGTCGATTGATACAAACTCGAAATAATTAGGAAATGTATTTTTTTATTTTGTATATGATTTATTATATATTAAATAAATGAATTGCATACTGAAAATAACTTATACAGTAAAACCTCGATATAACGAACCTCTATATAACGGACATCGGATATAACGGACAAAAAATCCGGTCAAATGTAAAAAAATTAAAAACTTCCTATTAAGTTTATACATGCTTAAATTCAAGTTTTGCCGCATGTAAACAATTTTTAGCGGCCATGATAATCACGTCATACGTCTAGCACTAGCATATGAGACATAATGCCGTCCTGCTCGTAGACTGCACCTACCCGAAGCGATAGTATATTAGGGGATTTCCTGTTATAATAACGCGTAGGTTTTTATGGGTGTTCGATCTAATAACATTTATTGATTATTCGTCAGATAATGAAGTTAAACTATATTATACGCATTTTCGTAATTTCGGAGAGTTGATTATAAATAAACAGCAACCTTCAAAAGTGCAAATAAAACTTGATTCCTTTTTCAAAGCAGGATAACCGAAAGCAAGCGCGTCGATATCAAACAGCAACGTCACTTCGCAATGAATTTTTGAAAATAATTAAATAGAATTTTGTATTTTTTATTTATATCTAAATACAGTGTACTCGTACATACTTTCAAAAAAATGTTTTTTGATTTTTATATAGCGGACTTTCGGCTTTAACGGACACCCCATCCCCTCAATTAGTCCGTTATATCGAGGTTTTACTGTATATGCAATTATTATATATAAGTTATAAAAGTTGCTCTTTCTAATGTAGTGTAATGTTATGTTGTTTATTTGTGTGAAATAAAAAACGGATTATATGAAACAAATTAAACCAAAAAATACACAGCACTTTTTAAAATACAACTAGCGCCATCTAGTAACGACCGCAGATTTAAAAAAAAACTTGTATCATTTTTTCAAATACAACTAGCGCACTCTATTAACATTTTCAGAAAGTTTTCTTGGATATATATCAAAAATAAAAATCGAGCCATAAATATCGTGATATATATCATGATATATATCCGCGGATATATATCCTCGAACCCTGTATTATATAGAAGGAGAAGATAAACCCAGTCCAACAAACAGGCGCATACAAAGGCTCGGAGTAGATTCTGCCTGATCTTTCTTTTGTCACAGCCCTAGATTCTAAAGGTTGAAATTTGCAGTTCTTTCGTAAGTAATATTTAATAATTGTCTAACCGCTTCTGCGCGCGCGTGGACGTGGCCCTGCTCGCTCGCCACTTCCGGTGGCTAACTCTTTGGTTAAGTTTAGCCTCCCATAACTAAATCAGACAAAACCAATCCGAGACTTTGATGTTTCTGCTAGGATCCATTTAGTGTCCTCGTCCTCCTGGCGACAAACATATCAGGAAAATATCCAGCGTCTGATCTTTAGAGTTGTTGCGTGTGTAATCCCGCGGAGCAGTCTTACAGACTGAAGTATTATTTAGTTGTACTGCTGATTGAAAGCTAAATGAACTAACGGGTTAGGCTGGAAAACTCATCCTTTTCAGAGTGCGTCAGGCAGAGCCAGGTTAGCATTGCCAATGATAATTGATGCGTATGATCCTATGGTGTAGTTTATAGACTAGAGATATTAAGGAGAAAGTATTCCAGAGTGAATATTACAATTAATTGTGAAATTCCTGATATGTGAGTCTGGTGCCAGAGTAGAAAGACTCCGAAAGGCTCCTGTATACAGCAAGATAATAAAGGTGAATGATGTATGAAGGTTAGGGTCAACTTACGCTTCTAATCAGGATACTCGTTCAGAGAAACGAATATATGAATTCGATAATACCGCGACGACCAAGCATCGATATCCTTTCTTCCCTCCCTGCATACAATATTCAGTGCCCAACCTCTACCAGATCAAGGAATATCAAGCTTCGAGTTTCTTCCATATCAGATTTAGCTAGGCTTTCCAATCAGTACCTTTTTGCTTGATGTGTGGGTGCATTTAAGCGCCGTTTCCAGCTCCCCGAAGACAAAAGGTCATGTTCTGAAATGGTGCAATCCTTCATCAGATATTGTCTTAAAAGCTTTGGTTTCCAAAACTAACGGAGGCTGACCCTGCCTATCAAATCATCTTGCATCAATCCAATCTTCTTGATAGTGTTAGTATATAATGGACTAGAATATTCGTGTAGTGAAACCCATACTTCTTCCTGCACACAATACTCAGCATGAGACCCTCACCAGATCAAGGAATACCAAACTTCGAGTTCCTTCCATATAAGATTTAGCCAGGCTTACCAATCAGTACCTTTTTGCTTGATGTACTAAGGGTGCGTTTAAGCGCCGTTTCCAGTTTCCCGAAGTCAAAAGGTCATGCTCTGAAATGTTGTAATCCTTTATCAGATATTGTCTCAAAAGCTATGGTTTCCAAGACTTCATGAAGGCCGACCCTGCATTTTGAATCACCTTGTATCAACCCAAACAATCGTGATATTAATTACTCACGTTACGTTCAATAAGTAGTGGAAAAATAGTAATAGTATAAAAGACCTTAACTTGACTGTAGTTGAAGTTCTCTGCGAAAGGTCCAGATTCCCAAGCAATGCTTCCAAATAATGCTCTCCTTGTATGTATATTTTAATACCAGTTTTTCAGTCATGTATTCAAAATAATGTTCTCCTTGTGTGTACTTCAATATCAGTTAATGTTTTCAAAATAACGTTTTCTTTGTATGTATACTTTAATACCAGCGCCTCCAAAACTGTATAGATTCCTGAAAAGTATCAAGACTCTTCCCTCTATGCCAAGCACATGCAAGACATAAACCTCTTCGAAATATACCAAGACCCTTCCCCTACATGCCAAGCGCATGCAGGTCATAAACCTCTTCATACTAATTCATCTACGCTATTCAGTGATATTTAATAAATGTAAGGTAAAACATACAGAGACTGACAGTAATACAAAACTACTATGATATTATAATTCTTATCTGACTTCTCCCCCTTTGAAATGACCGCGTGTTTAAAACATCGATAACCTAGCATAAATAAAGGGTTCCGTTTGTACCGCGCCTTAATCTTCCCCATATATTGTGCCCCGTGTTTCCCGTTCCTTTGCAGAACGCTAATAATTGAACCATTTCATAGCCATATACCTATATATCAAGCAACATCGAAAGAATATCCTTAAAATTTAGGCGACAAAAGAAAGGCCGTGTTCTAACTAGTCTGCCTCCGAAAATCTCCTGCGCGGCCCGCGATAATACATGCTTTCACAATCATTACGCAATACCATAAGTACGTCAAACTCTGTTACCTAGGGGATTGTAATATTTTCCCGTCTCAATATATTAGGTCCGTACATATGAAATTGGCGTTTTGCTGTACTGGCAAATTTGATCTCAAATATCTTCTCTTTGGTTAGGAATTACAAATCCAAATTTATACAGCTATTTACTCATGTATTTGTGTTTTGAAAATTATAATTCATTTGTTTTTTCCTCAATTGTTTTTTTCTTTGCGTCACTCAGTTTACAAAATGAAGAACTTGAAATATCGCGTTATT
>JADDOH010017005.1:0-16757 GCA_016648135.1 Agrypnia vestita | reverse complement strand
GAGAGGATTGAACGCCACACTCTTCTATCCTGGCACACCACTTTTGCTTCGGCCACATTCATACATCTTCTCATACACGTTCTACGATTGTTGCGGCTTTTAACAGGGCCATCCTCAAATACTTTTAGTACCTGATCGTGCCAGGTCTTTCGCGGACGCCCTCTATTCCTGTTGCCTTCAACATTCGCCTCATATATTTTCTTAACCATCCTTTCCTCGTTCATACGTTCCACATGACCAAACCATCTCAGCACTCCTTCTTTATTCTATCTACCACACTACAGCCAGCATTGCATTCACTTCTAATTTGTTCATTCCTCACTCTATCGACCAAAGATTTTCCACACAAGCGTCTTAGTGATCGCATTTCCACCGCATTCAGTCTACTTTCATTCCTCTTTTGCCAATTCCAGGCTTCACTTCCAACATAATGGGTGGCACTAGAACGTCCATTAATGTACCTGCTAGTGTCTTGCTTTCTTTTACGATTCTTATTGGCCATAATTGCATTTAGTGCACCATTAACGTTTGGGTTTCCCGCAGTTACTCTCCTTTCGATATCATTCTCAGCCTTGCCGTCTCTACTAAACATACTTCCCAAATACACAAACTCGTTCACTTGTTCTAAGCATTCGTTGTTTATAATTACATCACACTTAGTCACTCTTTCGTCTCTCTCGAATACCATCACTTTCGATTTGCTGACATTCATCAAAAGTTCACTCTGCATGCATACATCGGACATCCTGGATACCAAGCACTGCAGATCAGCTTCACTGTTAGCCACTAATACTGCATCGTCTGCGTATAGCAGACAGGATATGGTGAGTCCGTCCATTTTCGCTCCAACTTCTAGATCCTTCAGTTCTTTCATACAATTATCCATATACAGGTTGAAAAGCCATGGTGACATTACGCATCCCTGTTTGACACCTTTTGTAATATCAAACCATGATGTGAATGTCCCATTAATTCTCACGCAAGCACTACTTCCTTCGTACAGGGATGCAATTGCCTGTATGAGTTTACTCTTCACCCCATATTCAGACAAAACCTTCCATAACTTTCGTCTTATCACTCTGTCATACGCTTTTTGGAGATCCACAAAGGCACAAAAAAGTTTTTGGTTCTTTGCCAAAAACTTTTCGGTCATCTGGCGCAGTGAGAAAATCTGGTCCATGCATCCTCTTCCACTCATGAAGGCTCCTTGTACATCCCACACTTTTTCTTTCGTTGTCAACCTCACTCTTTCTATCAAAATTCTCGCATACAGTTTGCCAACAGAGCTCAATAGGCTAATGGCCCGATAATTCGCGCAGTCCATTCGCGACCCTTTTCCTTTGTATAGAGGCATGATAACAGCTCTTCTCCAATCCTTAGGAGTGTAGCTGCCCTCTAAACATTGGTTGAAGAGTCTATGAAGCCACGTGAGTATTACTGGACCACCACCCTTAATGTACTCGGCAGCAACATTGTCATAACCCACAGCCTTGCCATTCTTCATGTGCTTCAATGCTCTTTTAATTTCTTCCACAGTTATTTCATTCACACTGTCGTCACTATTCATAAATCCGTTGGACGCCTCAAAGGAGTCCTCACTCACATTCCCATTACTCTCATACATTTCTTCAAAAAATTCCTTCCATCTATCTTTTATTTCATTCTCGTTTCTAAGCATCTTTCCATTCTTTGACATAATAGCATTCACACAACCTCTTTTCGTACCACTTCGAGACTTTTTAACTTCCTTCCAAAAGATCTTGATATTCTCTTGGAAGTTCTGAGTCAATTTAAGACCCTCGTCCTTCCTCAAACGCTCCTTTCTTTCTTTCACTCCGTGCTTAACCTTTTTCTTACATACAATATATACATCCTTTGCTAGCGTATATCCATTCACATCTCCATTCTTTGATGCCAAGAGGTTACACCACGCTTTTTTTTTCTCTCTAATTAGTAATGAGTAATTCAAATTTAGAAAATATTCCGCGACGTTATCGGGCCGCATTAATCAAACTTTTCTAATGATTCCAATTTGAAAAACCGATAAAATTTCTAAAAATCCGAAATTATACTATAATTATTGATTTTTTTAACGAAAATTTGATAGATCTTCTTGATCGTCGCCGAGTCTGCTTGCCAAGTTTCAGCTCGATTGGATCACGGAAAAAGGGTCAAAAATCGATCCAAAGTTTTTGTTGACGGCAAGCAAGCAGACGCCACGAGTAAAAATGATGATAAATCCCGATAATCTCGTCCGATTTTTCGGTTCGGGATTGGTCTCGTAAAATGCGTCGAGATGTCGCGGGATCCCGATCTCGCGGGATCGGGATTGCATTCCCTAGTCGCGATCAGTGGCTCCCCAGCTTCGCATAAAAAAGTTCGGTAGCTGACATTTGCCTGGCTGACTTGATGTTAACGTGCAGCTGGGCGTACTCCGCACCCCAACCCTGACCTCCTGCCCCCTCCAGCCCGCCGGCCCCGGCGCGGTCTGAACCCACGCAACCTCGCCAAGATCACGGTCTCGCATCGATCGGCTGATGAACCGTTCAACCCAAATAGGTGACACTGGGGGAACTTGACTCGTGTTCCGTATTGTTGCCGCTTTCTTCTCCAATTTATATGCCTCTGTTTTTATTTATAGCTAAGTCGACCAAATACACCATTGAAACAAATAGAGATACACAGAAAAAACTATCTATCCAAGCAACACACAGTCATCGTCGAAACGCGAACCTGGTATACGCAATTGCCGGTATAAACTATATGTAGTCAGATTACACCTACATGTAGGTGTGTAGTTTTATTAGTAAAATATCTATTTATTTATAGAGCGAGAATTCTGTTTCTATAAAAGTACAAGTTACGAATATACCATGGTTATGTATACAGGCAATCCGTATCTCGCAGCGAAAACTTCGGGGGAGTCTTATTCATTCAATTTCGAATAGAAAATATTATTTTCATTTTGGTTGAAATGTCAGCGGTTAAGGAGATAAGCGACATCAAAGTTTGCATTTTTTTTTTCAAAATTTATGACCTATCTATCTTCTGTAAAACCTAAGTCACATAATAAAATTATTTCAGAAATTCGGACCAGATATATTTTTTTTTTGAAGCGAATGAATTTCTAATATTCCACGTAAGTTACTTTCATGATATTGCAACCTTTTTCAGAAGATAGGTCAGAAATATTGAAAAAAAAATGAAAACTTTGATGTTGACATTTCATCCGAAGTGTGAAGAATATTTTCTATTCAAAATTGAATAAAGAATACAACTAGTTTTTGCTACTAGGTACGAACGAGACACTGTGTACAGACCGCAAACTTGTTGAGACTCATTTTTAGTTTACCCGAGCAATGTTTTCACATAAAATAAAACATCGTTCGTGTATTTTAAAATTCAATTTTTTTTACAGCTCATGCAAGATAACCGTCGTTTGTTAGGTTAGGTTAGTCCAGTCTGTTAGGGTAGTCTCGATACCACCTCGAGTAAGATCAAATGAAACGATTAGAAGGTGGCTAACCGACTCTTCAATACATTTCTCTATTAAATCACGCAATAAGGCCCTAGGAGAAAAAACTTCAGGGTATACCGGAAAGTCTGAAAATCATAAGACTAATGTAATTAGTATACGTATGTGTACGTTATCGTTGAAGTTATTTGATAAAGTTAGCAACGATTATTCTGTATCGCTATCGATTTGATACAGCTGCCTAAATGGCGGTTACAAAAACCCTTGGCGTGTACGCACGCAATAGACTTACATCATTGCGTATCTGGAGCGTTTCAAAATGAATACATAATTTTTTTTTTACAAATGTATATGATTTAGACATTATACCAAGCATTGCTGCCAAAAGTGGGCACAGTTAACTCTTAACTTTGAGGCCAAACGGAAAACGCATAAAATGGACATAAAAATACACGACGAAACACTCACTGAACTAGAAAATACTAAATACTTAGGACTCAACATTGACAGACACCTCAAATGGACCTTTCAAATAGACAAAGTAATTGACTCACTGACTAAACTGACCAGCCTATTCCACAAAATACACGAAATCACACCGAAGACCGTAAAAATTCTGATGTACCAGGCATACGTCAAGAGTAGAATAGGATATTTGATAACCTTCTGGGGAACCGGAAACAAAACTAACCTAAACAGACTCCAACCACAGCAAAACAAAATACTAAAAATGTTCTATGATCTGAAATACCGGACACCGACTGATACTGTATACCGTATAACACAACAATTAAACATCGAAAACATTACAAAAATGGAAACACTTAAAATCATTCGCAGACTAGCAATTGGCGAAATACAAGACGAAGACATAAAATTACACAAAATACACGAAAAACACCAACACAACACTAGAACGGCTCAAAACTCACATAACACACGCCAAAACAAAAACAGGATAATCCCGACCAATTTGCAATGGATTAAAACTATACAACGACCTGCCACAACTGACCACTGACAAATTCAAAACAGATGTGACAAAACTATAAAAAAATTACTTTGTATCTAAATCTATATTATTATTATATTCCTATATTGAATCATGTAAAAATGTTATCCATACATAAACCTTTTAGGTTTCTATTATATTTTAAATTTAAAAAAAACTACAATTTATTTTCTGTAATAATTAATTCTATAATTTAAATTTATTGATTTTTAAGTTAATTTAAAAAACTCTGTTCCATTTGTACGCATTTTGAAATGTGAAATGTGACGCGTTTTGCGCTGCGAAGCCGGTGATACAAAAATTCAAACCTCGACACGTTTTCAGTTTTGAAGGCAAGCCAACACTTTTTTTTTCGTAAAAAATGCGTTTGGCTCTTAGTACGATGCAATTATTTTTATTATCATTCTCTCCTACCTCTTTATTCTATTTGCGTATGTTGTGGATGTTTTTATGTTCTACTTGTTTGATGAAGTATTTCTCCCTTTTTTCTCGGTAATGTAACCAGATATATCTGACATTAAAAAGTAATATGTATTTATTGTTTCTTGCAGCCAAATTCATGTTTGTTGTTTTTTTAAATGGATTCGTTTGCCAAGACACCGAGGCACACTGACATACATTTAGTACATTCTTATTCTAGGTGATTTTTTTTATATCGGCTTATTTTGTCTTCATTTTTTTCATCAACGTCCAAGATTGGTTCTTGACCGAAGTGCATCTTTCAAAACAGATACAGTCACTAATTGTACTCTCACGTACTTGCAGAATATTTATTGTTTCTCTGTCTTTCGGTATGTTTGGCACGTAGACATGTTATTGAAATTCTAACTACAAGGTGTCCGAAAACTTGAAGAGATAATTGACAGATATAACCAGAGTATTCGATTTTTCTTTTCACTCGGCATTTTTCACCTTTTTACTCGGTACCTGTATAATAAACTTATGGGAGTATTAATGCAACTTGTCCATGAATGCGCGTAACCGAATTAAATTATTTACTATGTCATAGGTTGTGACTAGAAAACCCGCTTCCGGCTCAGTTTACGTTATGTATAAACCCCGAGATAGCAAGTGCGATCCCGGAACTTTCGGGATCAATATTTTGTATTGATTTCGGGATACCGAATGCATACTCGATGATTTTCATAACTTAGGACATATTCATAATAATAACATTTATTCACATTAAAATTTAATATAAATCTTGCTGATTATTCTATTTAATGATTCCATAACAGATCAAAATAAAACTACATTTTTACATATTTTTTATAAATGTAACATAAATGAAATTGTTTTTTATTCCCGGAACTGATCCTGGGTTCACCACAATACGATCCTGGGATTGCAATTTTGATTGGGCATTCGAGTTGTTGTTTATTCCCGCCTGGGAATACAGTGGTGGGGTTTTAGATGGAGTAATACGCGAAAGAGTGATTACTCCAGTTTATTACAAACGATATGGTTTGCTGCCGACCCAGCGTTTAAAGCCCTGTCTATCTAAGCGGGAACCGGGAATTCAAAGACACCGGTGCGCCCGAGTGTCCCCGTTTTTATGCGCTCGCACTCCCCCCAAAAAAAACCACACGAGTTTTTAGCTGTGATCTATCAATACTGCTCGTTTTCCATCCATTGTCTCTTCCGGAGCATGCAGAGTATGGACTTACTCGAAATAATGCGCTCAATATTTCCTTTCCACCTTCGCGGAAAGATATCCCGTATTAACTGTGTGTGAGAATGCGAGAGCACCGAGACTTTATCATTTCAGACCAATAAATTAGTCTGTCTCCATCGCTACAACCCCCGAGCACGTTCGTTCGCGTGCGGAGCGTGCTGGTGGCCGGTCCCTCCTCGGGGATTTATAGGTCGGAGCCTTGCACCAGGGACGGCTGTAAAGGTGCGATCGTGCGTTGCACCACCGAATAACGTTACCGAATCATTTTCTGTAGAGGCGTACATATTTCAAATTCCTTTGCCGCAACAAGGCGTAATAAGGCAAGCCTGTAAAGCGTGACAGACAGCCGTGCGATATGAATTTTGTTTTTTTTTTCAATTTCAATTTATCCATTATCCCTTGTGTGCACTTTTACGTAGAGAGAACGATACGCCATTTTTAATAAATAAGTGATGTCGAGAAAAAAAACATATTTTTAAGAATGAACCATCACGGAACTAGTTTTTTTTTTATCGTAATATTGTATCCTGAAAGTCTATTTCAACTGTTTCACTGAATTGTGTGGTTGGTTGGAAGGAATTGCCAACTGGCAATAATCCCGCCATTGTAATAAAATGTATGCATAAAGTTAATAAATAAAAAAGTGAAAACATTTTTTCAAAAATAATAATAATAAATAAAATTAACAGTAAGTACTGAGAAAAACAATAAAAGTAAATATTCAAATTAACAAAAAAGCATAATTCAAAGGATTTTTTTTTTCAATTTTGTATAATAACAAAATTTATTTAATAATTTATTATATTCAGTTTTATATATTATTTTATTTCTGCTTCGGGTGGTGTATTCGTCTCCTATTGTAGACTGCAATATCTGTTATTATCGAATCGTAGACCATCTTCAGTTTTGGAGTGACAATCACAGAGTTTGCTGGCAGCAAGTAATTTCAATTGAAAATTAATTCAAATACTTTTCACATTGAATGTAATATGTATATGAAAAAATATTAAAGTCATAAACGATGTTGATAATCTGTATATTAAAAAATATAATTAATTTAAGATATCCCCAAAAACACGTAATAATGTGAAATGTCTTTTGTATAAACATAAAATTCCCAACTTTAACTGCCAAATGTATAAAAAAAAATTATTCCCATACTTTGAAGAGTTTTCAAGGGGCATATATTTTTTTGGAGAACGTATGCGATAAATCTAAGCTTCTGTGCCTCTTTAAGGAAATGGCGAAATGATTTGTTAGTGTATTATTATTTTTATTTTCGTTAATTTTCCTCCCTCAAATTAAAGGCCCTGCCCCTGGGTATCTGAGAGGTTCTATCCAGTTAGGTAAAATGTTACAAAATACATTTTGCGAAGGTCATACGTCATTCGGAAAGCCTGTATTATCTACTCTGACAAGCTACACAGTGGATCTTTGAACATCGATCAAACAGTTCTTTGGATTTCTTGGTATTTTCTGTAATGGAATATTCAATTTGCGTGTTGACTTTTTCGGGTCTATTTATTAACCATCGCAATTTTGACGTGTAACAGAACAGATATAAAAGTTGATTAATATTTTGTAAGACTTGCGACCGCCCCTACTCACCCATCGATCCCAATTCGGAATATTATAGTAAACATTTATATTTATGTTTCTTATTAACACATTATCCTGTCTTCTATTTATGCTTTTTTATATCTATGTATCCATACTCGTTTCACAGTGCGATAAGTAAATATAAGCTTTCTTAGTAAATATAAATCCTCAACATTTTACAATTTAACCAAGACTAAGCACATTTTTAATTTTTATAAAAATGTCGATAGAGGAAGTGTCCAAAATATTTTATTGCATTTATTTATTTCACAAACATGCGATTGGGGATTAACATATTATATTACAATATAAAAAATACAATTATCTGACATCCATCCATATGTTCCCACAAGTGGATTACGGAAAACATTTTCTTGTAATAATAATAATAATAATGTTATTCAAAAAATATATATCAATCAAATATAAAAATTCACAGAAAACAATTTACCTACCTATTTAAAATATTTGATTACAACCGGGATATGAGCCCTGAAGTTCTTCAATCCGGGGAGCTGTGATAAACCAATTTCGCCATGTTAACCATTTAAGATTCGGAAACTTTGAGACATTAAATTTAGAAGCCTTCGAGATGTGGACCTACAGATGTGCCCTAGGAATTTCCTGGAAAGACCACATTACAAATGAAGAGGTTCTCAGTAGGATCGATGAAACCAGGCACAGGATGAATACCATGTCGAAAAGGCGTGCAAAATGGATGGGGCGTATCTTACGCCATGAAAATCTGCTCTAAAATATACTGGAGGGAATGGTAGAGGGAAAGATTGCCAGAGGGCGCCCTCGCCGTGAATATCTTGAGCAACTGTGCCAAGATATGAATTGTGCCTCCTACACAGAGCTGAAGAGGATCGCCGGAGACCGAGCAGAATGGAGAAGGAGATGTGCTTTGCTGTAAACCAATCCCATGGATTGAAACCCAGGAAGGAATGATATTATGAAGTCTTTCGTAAATGATACAACTGTCATTCCATTTTCAAAAAGTTATCATATTTATATTGCAATTAGTCCCAAAACCTTCGAGTGACAAGAGGAAGAATGTATCAATTTTTTTTTAATAAATCTGGTGTACACGTGTATTATTTTTATTTATTTATTTATTTATTATTATGACAAAATAATTCATTCAATCACAGCCAACTCAAAAACAGTAGTCTGATTTAAAATTACACATACGGGGTGTCTTATAGCTAGTATTAAAAACGTTACAGATTGATTTTTGCCTTAATAATGAGTCGAAAATGTTCAAGAAACCATGACCTATATCAATAGTTGTGGAGAGAATTATTTTCAATTCTGGTAAGGTTTTCATCATTTTATTCGACTTGTATTAAAGCGAATGAATTTTTCATATTTTATATAATTTACTGTAATGATAGTTCAACTATTCGTAAAAAATAATTCAGAAATATTGAGAAAAAAATTCCAACTTTGATATTGCAAATCTCCATAACTATTTGATACTATCAGTACACCCGTGAAAAATCACGGGACATAATTATTACAAGGTTTCGAACCCGAAAATTCTTGAATAGAAAACCATTTGTTTTTTTTTTAATTGACTATTCGCTTATATATAAAACTAAATATAATATAAAAATGTCAAGATCGTGTAATTTTAACCTTCGCGTATTGCTTCAACCGACAGACAGACGGACAGATCGACAGACAACGAAGATATTATATGTATTTAGACTAGGTCATGATTGCTTGAACATATTCGACTCATTATCAAGGCAGGAATCCACGTGTAAAGTTTTCGCTGCTAACTATGAGCAACCCTGCATAAATGCACAACGTCCATGAAACGCTTCTTCGTTCTCAAATTTTATGAGACGTTTATCAACTTTATGGCGTTTTTCCGGTGTTTGTTGATTTTTTTGCGAGGCAGTAATCTTGTGTCGTATCTCGGTAATTATGCCACGGCGGGCTGGCGCATTCCCGGCCGCATATTTTCTCGGAAAATGTTGATAAACAATAACGCATCGTAAGGGGGCATTTACTTGGTCCGCCGGGTCCGGGGCTCGATTCTGGGGGCCCTCGATGCGCGCAGAGCTTTTTTTGTCTTAGACGATTTTTCCAAATACAGCCCCTTTATACTCCGCTGAAGATTAAAAGTCGGCCCCCGCAGTCCAGTGGTAATGCAGTGGCTACTCATTCGGGAGTCTTGGGTTCGATTCCCGGCGAGATCACAATACGTCTGTGTGATTAACGGCTCCATGTCCTGTTGTAGCTTAGCAAAAAAAAAATACTTGCCACTATACTGCCGACATGTGAGATTTTCCAAATCGAGGGTATCTTTATTTTTAAATATAAATATCAAATTTGAAAGGAAATTGATACGTGTAATTGATGTGTATTGACAGTTTCCTCTGAAATGTGGAAGTGTGTGTTGTGGGCTTTCAAGAATAAGTGGAGAATTTAGATTATTTAAATCTCAGCGTGTAGATTTGCCAACGATAACTTTACTTATCGTAACGTATCATAAGCCGAAGAGTAGATTATTTTGCAAAAAGTGTTTTTTTCATATATTTTTAAATTAATTAATACTTAATATCAACATAAACGCATTTCTCGCCGTCTGTATGTCCATCACACTTTTAATTACGTGTTAACTGTAAGCACACACATTTCCCACGAAATAATTAACTAATCAACTGACATTTTGTCACTATTAGATATGAAAAAGTATTGCTCTCTGCACATTCCACATTCTCAAATGGATCAACTTAGGTTTGCTTATTCAACCTCATTTTTTAAATGATAATGTAATTCGATACCAGAATATCGGTTAGGTTACCAAGTATTTTGCATACATTTGAAAATGGTTTTTTCTTTCAATTATTAAAGACGGGCTTTCATCTAGAGTTTCATAATTTAGTCTTGATGTAATATTAGTATCGAATAATTAATCCAAAGTAGGTAATCCCGGAATTGTGTGCACTAAATGGGCCGGGTTCCCGGAATTGGATTCCTTAGGAAGGACTATATTCACTAAGAATGTTCTTAGGTTTTCACGGCCACTCAGAATCTTCAAGTTTGTGTTTACTGGGGTATTACGGTGTGTATAGACTCGATTGTCAAGACTGCGATAAAGTATACGTGGGACAAACGGCGCGTACCATTTCCAAAAGGGTCAACGAGCACAAACGCGCATGCAAACTCGGTCATCCAGAAAAATCAGCACTGGCTGAGCATTTTCTGGATACCGGCCATCATTTTGCATTCGGACCGAAAATCCTTGGAAAGCCTAAGAGTCACCATGCGCGTCTTATCAAGGAAGCACTAGAAATCTACAAGCATCCGATAAACATTAATAGAGATGATGGTCTCAAATTAAAAACATCTTGGTATCCGGCGCTTCAAAGTCATTCTCGTCGCAGACTCCGCAGAGATAGTGATCAGACAACAGATGAATCATACATAGAACACATCATGACTTCGGCACGGTATTGCAAGCCGATAATTAACCACAACACCAACATTCAAGACAATACATCAGCCCTGATGATGGACCCTGCAATGGGATCCGAAACGTCGACCCGAAAGGTCGTAACAACACGGCATAATACCCCAGTAAACACAAACTTGAAGACTATATTCACTGTCTGTTTATTCGAAAATCTTATTTCGCGCTCTTCCCAGGACGTGGCACGTCTACTTCCAGCGCGTTCGGGAATCGCCTCACTCGAGACTGTTGGGCGGCGGTCGATACTGGATCGCTTCGCGGTCCGCGTTTGGCTGCCCCTGCCGGTGAATGGGCCGCCGATTGCGCATGTGCAATTCGAGATTATTTGCGCCGCATACCTTGCGGTCTGGTGTGCGAGATTCAAATTACTGCGGGCCGTCCTGTAGAAAGAGACGGATTACCGGCTCGCTCTCTTGTACGTTATATTGACGCTCGTCTCGTGTATCGTTCTTCGGCTTCCCAACCCTCGTCGATCCGCTTTACGTAAAGGGCTGTTTTACACCGATCACCATTCATCTGTATTCCCTGCCCTCCGCACTCTATATTTTATCCCATTGGACGAGTGAACATGGCAGGATTATACCAGCTCGCTCTCTTGTACATTATATTGACGCTTGTCTCGCGTATCGTTCTTCGACTTCCCAACCCTCGTCGATCCGCTTTACGTAAAGGGCTGTTTTACACCGATCGCCATTCATCTGTATTCCCTGTCCTCCGCACTCTATATTTTATCCCATTGGACGAGTGAACATGGCACTGTGGCACCTTTTTACCCTTCGGTTAAAATGCCCCGTCTATTGCCATTTTCGCTTTGTTGTTCGGCAGACCACGTCTTCTACTTTGGTCTTGCGACGATTATTCATATTCACCAAGAACTTCGTGGTTCTTTCTGTTACTTGGTGGGTTGCCTAAAACTGTAAGGCCTGTTTTGGGATAATTTGTTTGGCGACAACTTCGGCATTTATAAAAATTTATCACAAATTATGTATTACAAAGTATCGAATTGTCATATTCCATAGCGTTTTATTAGGTTATTCGGTATTGTTCAATCGTCGTATATTATTTAAATATTTTTTGTTCTTTTTACATAAATTAATACAATTTAACATTTAAAAGGAATCGATTTATTCTACTATATGAGAGTCAGAGACTCGTGTAGAGAAAGGAGTATTGTAGGTGTAAAGTTTTAAATTTATCCAAGTAGTACAAAATACATTTGAATGTATAAGATACAAATTGCTGTTACTACTACTGCTGTCTTTAAACGAGTTTATCTATTTAGACGTTCAAATGTTAATACTACTCGTCGATGGTACCACGAAATTATTTAATATTTTTGTTGAAATTGTTTAGATATTACGGCTGGTCGTAGCTACGCCACTGACTACCCATTACTAGTTATTTAGTTATCGAAGTAGAAAGTATGTTATCACCATCTTTTGATATTCGTCATTAAATTACAAACATTGTTATTTTAATGTAATATTTGCCGTTATCTATCATCAACTGTAATTAACGTTCTTAAAACACACTGTACGGTGAATTATTATTGCTGATTGATTAATTTCAAAGCGAATTACTTTCCAATTTAAATTTTAGTGTTCCATAAAACTAGTGGATTGCACCGTAATTTGGGTGTTTTCTATCAGTTTATGCACGTGAACGTGAGATTGGAGAGCTGGCCGTACTTTTAGACCTCGCTAATTATCGGCGCTCTTGCGATTTTAGTACGTACTTACTACTCATTTCCTTCGCACGTAACGTCGTTAATCGTTTCTATGTTGCTGGCGCTCGACCACAAAAAGTTATTTAAATTCTTCTCTTTGGAAAAGCAATATAAGATGAAAAACGGACATTATTTACTATTTACGATACATGCTTTATAGGTGTAATGCCCTTTCCGGCACATACACTGCCCGATGCGATTTTTTGAGTTGGCGCTCTGTGTGTAACTTCTTTTGAGTTTTCACATTCGATATTTTAATTTTTAAATGATTCTTTTTTATTAATTGTACAAAATATTATAACATTTTGTTAACAGAGCATGAAGTATTTATAAAACGTGACAGTAAATGTATGGAAAAATGCAGTGGCTAGCAACAAAACACCGGTCCCCTCCCTCTCAATTACACCCATTGTTTCATTTTACTAAATTATTTAAAAATAATGCTTTAAAATTTCACTACATGTAAAACTATTTTAAAATGTAAAGTTATAAAAAACACTACAAAAACAAATTTCTATTAATACTAATTCGAGTTTTTAGGAAACACGAATCCGGTTACACGTTCAAATTTTAATGCTACTCGATGGTAGGTATTTTTTTATTTTATTTATTTATATTAACATAATTACAAATAAAAATTTCTCATTACTTATAACGCCCCACTAGGGTAAATCTGTTCTGGGGCAGTTATAATTAACAATGAAATATTTTAATAATATAATGCAGTGCTATTTAAAACAATAGAAAAGAAAAATATATATAAAAAAGGGTAAAATAAGGTAGGCTACAACTTTGTGGCTTGGCATTAAAATTAACTATTAAGTATTTAAAGCAATTTTATTTTATATTTATTTATTTTATAATTCGTCATGATCGTGGAACAATGACGGAGGTGCAAAAAAAACCATATTGACTTTTTCGGATCGTTAAAATGTGAAAAAAAGAAGCCATCTAAAGATATATAAAAAGTGTACTTTTTCTCATTAATTTAACCGGTTTTTTTTATACGAAGTTATACGGTTTTGATTTGCGATCGTAGAACAATGCAGCATGTTGCAGATCGTAGAACAATGCATGCAAAAAAGTCGTTGTACTGCGCTGACTATATTTGAGGTTTTATATTTATCAACTTTAAATAACTAACCCAAGTTTCAAAGGAAAATCTTTTGTAGTTATCGAACTATGACATAAAGTGTCTAAATTAAACATCAAACTGCTCTCCTGCAAACTTGAGAAAAATCACATGCGTCGTTATTCTACGATTATGACGATATATGTACCTATGTGCTGTAACTACTGCGATTGTTAAAATTTCTTCGGGTGTCTCCTAGGGCTGGAGCAGCTACCTAGAAGCTAACTACGCCACTGAAACTTTCAGATGGCTTCATTGATCATCGCTGTTTTACACTAAAGTATGATCTAAAGGAGATTTCGCATTAACAATCACAAACACGATGTGCTCTGAGATTCAGCGTAGCAAATAATATTAAAAATTCTATAATTCTCCAAAATTTATATTTTGTATAATATTTTCATTACGGGGAGTCGACTGAATTAATTAAAAGGTCAAATGGTGTTCGAATCAGTCCCATAATTCTGTTACGATTTTCTTTTTGTTTGCTTATTTTTAAATATGGACCGTAAAACTTTTCATTTTTCCATCTTGGGCATTTCACGGTATTTCCATTTAATCGTGAAGTTGCCGGCGATGGCGCAGACACACTGTATCTGTGAATATCCAAGTTAGTTACAATGGCCCCGAAGAATGTTGGAGCTACTTTGTATCGACGGTTCAGTCTATTTGTAGTGTATATATATATATACTCCGGGCATAAATAATTCACGTCTGCACGATTGTAAATACGAGGCCTTTAAATTTTAATCTTTACAATTAACATTCATAATTATTTGAAAGCCGTATTTATTTTATGTGTTTTGTACACATTTATAATTATTGCGATACATATTTTTTTCGCGACTATTATTTTTAAATGGCTGACCTAGGCGACTCTGGATCAGGGAATGCAATCCGGACTATCCGTAATCCGAAAAATCCGGATATCCGCAAATTTTTACTAGACCTCCAAATCCAGATTTGAAAATCGGATCCGGGTTATTTGAATACAAAGAAATTTTAACAAAAAAATCGAAACGAGCGAGTTTGCTGCACGCGCGTCTCGCGAGTGTCGAGTCTATCGGCTCTGGAGGTTACAAGCGTTGAATCAGAGCGTGCTTTTTCCGCAGCAGGAATTATGTGCAACCGAATTCGCAGCAGGTTAAACGACAGCATTTTAGATGCCTTATTATTTTTGAGGTCACATTTTATGTCTCAAAAAATGGCATAGTTTTTTTTGCGTTGTTTTTATGTTGATTTAAGTGAAGTTCAATTGTTTTGTTACTTTTGTTTATGTTTAATAATTTGACAAGGAGTCTGTTTGTCTTTATTTTTGTTCTTCAGAGTTTCTTTTAATTTGTACCTGTTGATTATTTTATTAACATTACTCAGCACGCGAGTCACAGACTGATTATTTTAATAAGATTAACACCATAATTATGGTATTTACTTATAATAGTTTGAATAATTCCAAATGACAAAAAAAAAATATGAAGAAAAAAAAATTTCATTCGATTTTCATGTGCTTTTATTTTAATCCATAAAATCCGTTCTTAAAAATCCGGATTTTAAAACAGAACGGATTTGCATTTCCTACCTGGATGTATGAAAATGTTAGTTTAATTCATTTCCAGGCGGTAGTGATTAATATCTTACACCAATTAAAATAATTATCTTGCTAATCTACAAGCTAAACTAATGTACAAAACAATTATCCGTATTCACTATGGGAAGGGGTGAATAGCCCCCAACACCTAGTGTAAACTACACTCCCGCGCAAACATACGATAGTAATTTATTAGATAATTATTTATGATAACTGTCTTATGCTTTAAGAATCAAGGGCACATATTTAGAGAGATTAAATATACTGTTCAACAAACTATTACTGTTTATTATCTTAATATAATTTTATCATCGGCATATCTCTAACATTACATATTTTGATGAATGAACGGTAGAAGGCAACTCAAAATATTAATTTAATTATCTTTGCAGTTGTTGTGAGTTCTTTCCACATGCAAAATCTGTTGTAATTCCTTCTTGAATTTCGAATTTCTTTTCATTATAGAATCCTTTTCAATAATTTTTTTTCTAATTCCAAGCCCTCATTTATAATTTTTAATGTGAAACATGTAGTTACCTCGCTGCAACTGCTTTCTGAGTCATTAATTGTTGTTTCATTCAAAGTTTCGATTAATTGAAACGAAATTGACAAGTCCCAACATGCTGAGTGAGATCATCATGACTCATGGTATGTTCTGTCATGGACGCAATCTACAAATCAAACATTATTTTATTCATTTATTTTTCTGAAACTGTGTTATAAAAAGCGTGTTTTACAAAAAATATGCCAATTTATTCAACCGTGTTATATAAGATAGTGTTATATAAAACCGTGTTATACGAGGCCCGAGTGTACACGCAAAATGAGTGTGTGAAATGACGTGCTATTCAGATTATTTTACGCATCCTTGTGTTAAAGCTATAGAATAATCGATTTGTGATCGCTCCAGACCATACCATCCTTTTGTATATATTTTTTATTAACCTTTCAATATTAAACCACTAGACTCTGGATATCACCCCGGGCCAAGAGTGATAAGATAACTTGCAGACACTTTTCGGTCTTGCTATTACTTTTTCTGCCAGTCGTGATTTTCAATTGT
>JADDOH010017003.1:0-50053 GCA_016648135.1 Agrypnia vestita | reverse complement strand
AAATTAATAACAAATTTCAAAAAAACTCTCCAGCGTTACTTTGTAAATTATGTACAGAAATAGTGTTCAAAATTTCAAAAGGATCGGTGCAGTAGTTTTGAAGTTATGATGGACACCGACTTTGAAAACGTGTGATGTGGGGAAAACGCTTTAAAGTTTTGCACACTGTAAAATTCAAAATAAAACTCAACACTTATTTTATACTTACACATAATCGTCGATGCCATGTTCACACAGCAAAGAGCTTTCATCATCAGCATCTTTTTGTCCTTGTCTACACAAAACTCTTCCAATACAATAAGCACGTCCGGTAGTCCTCAGGTGAGCGCATCTCTCAGCTGCCCGAGCAGGTATAGAAAATCAGTCTGAGTATCGCTCAAATGTTCATAATTTCGTCAATTTTGCTCCGATTGACTTGAAATTTTTGACACAATATTCTTACGATGTTATACATTCGTTTAAAAAATTAAAAATAAAATGCAAAAAAAAAATTTAAAAACCTTACCCCCCCCTTAATTACCTTACTTTTGAGTTGCCAAGATTTCACGCTTGTAAAGTATCTACAGTTTATTATATCATTTGCTGCCAGCCTAATAATATATTCGTCTACGAAAAAAATTAATATAAAATGTGGGGTATAAGAGCAAAAGCAGCAATATCCAATAAATAAATTAATGTAGTCATCGAGGAATACTAATTTGTAATTTATTAATTACAAATTAAATATACTCTTGGAGGATAGCAATTATGAATATCTCCTTAGTTGTTTGCAACTATTAAACTTGTCTGTGAGACGTACCGTGACAGACCTAATATTTCTGTATAGGATCATAAATAACATGATTGATTGCCCCCAGATTGTCGTCTGATCGACTTATATGCACCATCGTGGTCATCAAGACAAAGTGCATTATTCTATAATGTCAGAACTAATGCATTAGTAAACTCTGTAATCCCCAGACTACACCCATTAGGGAACGAACATGCGGAGGCGGTCGACATTTTTGCTGATAGTATAACTGTGTGTAGGACTAAATTGAAACAATTCTTTACGTCTCAACTAAATGGTAATGGATAAATATATTTTTATTTTTCTCCTTCCTGTTTAATCTTCTCTTTTTAATTTACAACAATGTATTATATATGTTCTTGAATCTTTTTAACTGCATATCTGTCTTATGTGATTCTTTTATTTTATATTTTGTGTATTTTGTAAAAGCCCATAAGGGCGTTGAATAAATAAATTAATAATGAATTCCTACTGAATTTCAGATTTTATAGGAAACATAGCCTATACATGATTTTGGGAGAAATATATAGTACCTAACCTTCAGTGACTGCATTCAAAACTTTATTTTTATTTATTTAGATATTGCTGCCTTTGCTTGTATACCTCACAAATGAAGAGTTTGTACATCCTATCCATGAGTTGTCGTATTAGAAAGAAAATTAATCTGTAAACGTGCCAGCCGAATTGTTGTACATGCCACCTACGGCACGCGTTTCCTATGTAAGAAATCCCACCTGTTGCATAAGACGATAATGGACGATTGTTTCTCCTTCCACAGCGGCACGGAGGCCATGTCCCAGTTCCAGGCCTCGGGGCAGAGGGTGGCCAGGAACCAGCACAGGGCGACGCCCAACTCCGTCTCCAAAGGTGAGGGTTGCTCAAGATATATCATAGATGTCTCACAGAGACGAAATTCCACCCATGATAGAATACCACACAGGTATATCAAATTTTTGGAAGTTGTATATACAGGGTTGTTTGGAAAACATTAATAACCTCACAGGACTATATTCCTGTCTTGATTAGGAGTCGAACATGTTCAAGCTATTATGGAGATATGCGACACCAAAGTTTGCATTTTTTTTCCAATATTTCTGACTTATTTTTTGTAAAACGCTGGACTGTCGTCACTGGCATTCGATAAAATCCTAGAAATTTATATCAAAAAACACCTTGAAAATTACTTATAGAAACACAACCCGATTGAAGTCATGCGCAATTATATTAGGTTTGACATTAAAAAGGGCGTGTGGTGATCTTATAAGCATGCATTTGGTTTTTTTGGCGTTGATTATTAGTCCCATGTCATGTGACCATTTCAAGAGTTCATTAAAGTCTTGTTGTAAGCAGTTAACAGCTTCTTGTAAATTGTCATGAGACATGACTAGGACAGTGTCGCCCGCAAAGACAAAGTGGGTACAATAACCAAAAAGTTTAGACATTTGTGACACACAGACGATGTACAGATAGGGTCCCAGTATTGAGCCTTGCGGTACACCGCTTTTAATATATTTGCACTCTCTGTTAAGTAATTTTTAAAAAGTTCTAATGATGTACATCTTATATCTATTTCTTCAAGTGTCGCAATTAAAAATTTATAATCAAGGGTATCAAAAGCCTTGGAATAGTCAATAAACATAACTAGTACTTGTTTTTTATTGTTTAGTTTGCTATTTTTCTTTTAACTCGTGGCGTCTGCTTGCTTGCCGGCTTGCCGGGTGAAAAAACTTTGGATCAATTTTTAACCCTTTTCCCGTGATCCAATCGAGTTGAAACATGGCAAGTAGACTCGTGGCGACGATCAAGAAGATCTTTCAAATTTTCGTTAAAAAAATTAATAATTATACAGGAAATTAAAGGGAGTATAATAAAAACTTGGTTTTTATGGGTTACTTTTTTTATAATAATTTATCAGTACTTTTTTTCTTTTGATATCCATATTGTTGTGGATCAATAAGGTTGTGTTTCTTTAAGTAATTCTCAAGGTGTTTTTTGATATAATTTTCTAGGATTTTATCGAATCCCGGTAATGATAGTCCAACGTTTTACAAAAAATAAGTCAGAAATATTGAAAAAAAATGTAAATTTTGGTGTTGCATATCTCCATAACTATTGATATTAGTAATGATAGCTTGAACATGTTCGACTCATAATCAATAATCATAATCAAGGCAGGAATATAGTCCTGCGAGGTTATTAATGTTTTCCAAATAACCCTGTATATTCAACTTCCAAAAAATTTATATAGGTACCTATGTGGTATTCTTTTATGGGTGGAAATGGTGAACGTTACATTGTGTAAAGTGATCACTTAAGTCAGCCGTGCGATAAGTCGTAAGCCCTACGAACACCCAAAGACTTCTATACTTTCGCATAAAAAATATTATTTTGTCTCTGTGAGACTTAGGCGATCGTCCAGCAGAGTGAGCAAATTTCACCATTTTTTCTCATATCTTCTCTTGCGTTTTTATTACATTTTTGTGGGGATATATCTCATTTTAAAATTTATTCATCAGGTTACATATATTTTAAATACGTATATCTTATTAAAATGTCACAAACTAAATTATATAATTGATCAATAAATTACCAAAACTTCGATGTTTAAAAAATGAAGAAAATTGCTTCACTTTTTTGTGGGCTTTTCATGATTGAATGGCCTCGTGAGATGTCTTTTTTATTATTATTACAAAGTAAACGATTATCTCAAATTTATTACAATTATTGCAAAATCTGTTAGTTTTCTTGCAATTTATGTTTTGCAATAAATGTAATAAATTTGAGATAAATGTTTACTTTGTAATATTATTGAATAAAAAAGACATCTCACGAGGCCATTCAGTCATGAAAAGCCCACAAAGTGGAGCAATTTTCTTCATTTTTAAAACATCGAAGGTTTGGTAATTTATTAATCAAATATATAAAATTTATTTTGTGTTATTTTAATAAGATATCCGTATTTAAAATATACGTAACCTGATGAATAAATTTTAAAATAAGATATTTCCCTACAAAAATGTGATAAGAAACGCAAGCGAAGATATGAGAAAAAATTGTGAAATTTGCTCACTCTGCTGGATGTCCCTGGGACAAAATCCAGTACATACTGTGTTCTGAAAAAAAAGATTTAGACAAACTTTAAATTTCTGAGTGGGGATTACTATTTCCTAACATTTTCGACTCACTGTCAAGGCAGAAATCCACCTGTAAAGTTTTTGCTACTACCTATGAGACACCCTGTATAATTTAATATACGTAATCACAACAATATATTATGTTTTACTTTCAAGTGAATGTGATATCTTCATATATAGAATTCTTCCGTACGGGTATATGTCACTGAACTCCTCCTAAACGGCTGAGCCGATTTTAATTAAAAAATTATATGTATACGATGACGGACGGATTGCCACCATCGCACGCGGGTCGGGTATTAGAAAGAAATAGTTTATTTTCCAATCTCCGCCGATAATGATTGATAATATTCTGACACCCGAGATACACTGGGCCAAAGCTAACTATGTCACAGTGGACGAATTGTACTTGCGTTTTCCTGGTACGTCGAGTGCCGATTCAATCCGCGATTCTCCTGGCTTCGTCCAATCCGGAACAGTTGGTCTGTCTCTTCCGGAAGGCTAAGTTGAACTGATTCTTCGTCGGATTTGTAGGCCACACGAAGAAGAATGTCGGTTCTCACCGACACGCTTTTCAACTGTCAATGGGCGGATTTTTAAAATTTTGAATCCTGGCTAGCGGTTGGCGCAGAACGCATCGGGCGCCGGACCCAACCAATCAAAATCATTGCGCGGCCCGCCCGAAACAGTATGCGTTCGAGTGAGTCCCTGGATGTTTTAGATTCGCAACTGGACCCGGCAGGTGGCGCTGCAGTAGGGTTCCAGGATTTATGCCACCCAAACGGAAAGCCAACGCTCGGGCAGGACTGCGTCTGCCGGGTTCGCTGGCGATTTATAATTTTTTCACGATCGACTTTCCTTTGCAGACGAGGAGTCCGGCTCCAGCCACCACCCCACCTCCCCCGCGCAGATCGCCCCGCTCCCGCCCTCCAACAACAACAGCCTCCACGAGCCGGGCGCCTCGCTGGGCCTGCTCTCGCAGCCGAGCGCGCTGCGCTTCCCCCAGTCGGCCGCCTCGCTCTCGCTGCCCGCCGCGGGCTTCGCGCCGCCCATGCCGCAGATGTCGCCCATGTCGCAGGTGTCGCAGATGTCGCCCATGTCGCAGCTGTCGCAGCCGTACCCGGGGGAGCCGTGCGCGTACGGGCCCATCTACCACCACCACCACCACTACGGCCAGCTGCCGGGGTACGGGGCGGGCAAGGGGGCGCAGGGCCGGCAGGGCGCGTACGCGGCGCAGGGCCCCTTCTACCCCGCGCCCGCCCAGGGCGGCCCGAGGGGCGGCGCGCCCGCGGTGGGCAGCTACGTGATGCACGAGTACGCGCCGAGATAGGGCTGGCTCGTTCGGCGAGACCTCTTGAGGATGAATTTGTATTGGATCGATTCATAAATTAGAGTACTTCATCATCATCACTCTTGGCACTGCAACCCTTGGCGGGTCTTGGCCTCCTCGATAATCTTCCTCCGCTCATCTCGGTCTAGTGCCAGCTCTCTCCAGTTCCGAAGCTCCAAGGCAGAGATGTCTTTGAGGACGTTGTCGCTCCATCTTAATTTCGGCCTTCCTAAGCTCCTTCGCCCTATCGGCCTTGAGTTCAGCAGGGACTTTGGCGCGATGCTCGGACAGTCTCTCCACGTGACCCAGCCACCGAAGTCTTCCCAGTTTTATAAATTTTGTGACGTTTGGCTAAATTGGTGTACTTACCATTATTATGTTCTTGTACTTCTATATACAGGAGTATTATAGTATAGAAAACATTAATAATCTCGCAGGACTATATTCAAGCAGCCATGACCCATCGATAGTTATGGAGATGTGCGATAGTTTTCTGATTATTTTTTGTAAAACGTTGGACTATCATTACAGTAACTTATATCGAGTATGAAAAATTCATTCCCTTTAATACAAGTCGAATAAAATAATAAAAAACCTTTGAATTCCAATTTTTGCAGGGTTTTTACCATTTTATTTAACTTGTATTGAAACGAATGAATTTTTCGTAATCTATACAAGTTACTGTAGTGATACAATGCAAACTTTGATTTTACAGAACTCTATAACTATTGATGTATTAGACTCACAATCAAGGCAGAAATGTAGTGCTACGAGGTTATTAATGTTTCTCAAATAACCCTGATCCCATTTATATGTCAAAATTTAGACATTTTCGACAAGCGAACATGTAAATCGTCCATTTTGTGGCGTTTGAGTTTATTACTTTTATATTACGTTTATAAATAAATACCGCTCGACGAACGGCATTTTAGAAGAAATAATAAAATAATCGCTCATTTATGAATCAACCCAATGTGTTAAGTTATCTATTTACGAATTAACAAAAATTAACGTATCAAAATTATGCATGAAAATTTTATTTTAAATGTTCTTAACATTGTTTTGATTCAAAATGTCGAAATGATTTATACTCATTTTTAAAAAATATTTCATTTCGATAGTAATAATTTATGTAAATTTTTATATAAATTAATTTTATATGTAAAAAAGTTAATAGTTTCAGGGTTTGTTAAAATGTTAAGAGGTAAAAAGATAAAAATTTAGGTAGAAATTTGGTGATTTTTTGAAAGAAAGTAATTAATCATTTTTTATTATTGGCCCTTATGAAGATATAAATTAAACTATTTTTTTTTTTGGAAAAAAAAACATAAAATGGCCGCGCCATGTCTATTTCCATGGAGTGAATGCAATAATTTCTAATAGAAATCTGTCTACCGAGGCAAGACTAGCGGTAGATACATAATGGAGTTCTGGTATCAGCACTGATGTATGTAAGCGAAGCCTGGAGCTGGCAGAAGAGGAACGAAAGTAGACTGAATGCAGTGGAGATGAGATCCCTTAGACGCGTGTGTGGCAAATCCATTCACGATAGAGTAAAGAATGGAGATATTAGGAATGAACGATAATAGGACAAAAAGAGTCGCTCGGGTGGTTTGGGCGTGTCGAGCGAATGAACGAGGAAAGAATGGTGAGAAAAATATATAATGCAAGTGTTTATGGCGCCAGAAAGACGCGGCACGACCAGATTAACCAGATACTGGAAGACGGTCCCGTTAGAAGCCTCAACGACCGGCGAGCTTGCGCGCGCAGATGTATGAATGTGGATGAGGCGAGAGTTGTGTGTCGGGACAGAAGAGTGCGGCGCTCTATCCTCTCTGCTCACCTCCGCGGGGAAACGATGCGATGGTAAATAAGTATGTGAGTAAATCCTCCTCCGTGACGGAAATGCAACATTCTCCGGTGCGCGTTTTTTCGAGACGGAATAAGAAATTATTGAGATATTACATATTTTTACATTAGATACATTTATTAAGAAAATAAATATATAAGTAGACGATCTTCGAGCAAACGTGCACCGGAAAAAGTCACAAGTCAGTCACGGCGGAGGAGTTCTGCGTAAATAGACGCATCGCGGTCATTTTAGATGTTATTGCAAAATGTTTCCAATAAAATAATAGTGTATTATGTACCTCAATTTTATCACGTCCTTGTAAAAAAAATCACCTCTTTTTACCTTAATTTTGCCCTCCCCTAATTAAAAACTAAATTTAAATTCTAATATTTAAATTCACTGCGACCGAAAACAGGCAGTTCTAAGGGAATCTGAATCTACGTGTCCCAAGCTATACTCGTACACAGGGTTATTTGTAAAACATTAATAACCTCGCAGGGCTATATTCCTGCCTTGATTATGAGTCGAAAATGTTGAAGCTATTTTGACCTAATATATCAATAGTTAAGGAGATATGCGACATCAAAGTTTATATTTTTTTTTGCAATATTTATGACTTTTTTTGTAAAACGTTGGACTATCATTACAGTAACTTATATCGATTACGAAAAATTCATTCGTTTCAATACAAGTTAAATAAAATGATAAAAACCCTGAAAAATTCTAATTGGAATGTTTTCCAATTGGAATTCGAAGGTTTTTATCATTTTATTTGACTTGTATTAAAGAGAATGAATTTTTCATATTCGATATAAGTTACTGTAATGATAGTCCAACGTTTTACAAAAAATAAGTCAGAAATATTGAAAAAAAATGCAAACTTTGATGTCGCATATCTCCTAAACTATTGATATTAGGTCATAATAGCTTGAACATTTTCGACTCATGATCAAGGCAGGAATATAGCCCTGCGAGGTTATTAATGTTTTACAAATAACCCTGTGGATACAGGGTGTAACAGAGATAATCCACAATATTTTACAGGTGTGTTCCTGTCTTGATTATGAGTCGAAAATGTTGAAGCAACCATGACCTAATATCATTAGTTAAGGACATCACATTTGCATGTTTTTTTTTTCAAAATTTCTGACTTATTTTTTTACAAAACGTTGAGGTATCATTACAGTAACTTATATCGATTACGAAAAATTAATTTGTTTCGATAAAGGTTAAATAAAATAACAAAAAGCCTGAAAAATTCCAATTGGAAGGTTTTTATCATTTTATCTGACTTGTATTTGTAATGAACTTTTCATATTGGATATTAGTTACTGTAATGTTAGTCCAACGTTTTGCAAAAAATAAGTCAGAAATTTTGAAAAAATGCAAACTTTAATGTCGCATATCTCCTTAACTATTGATACTAGGTAACGATTGCTTGAACATTTTCGACTCGTAATCAAGGCCTACCTATCTGAAAATTAAACTAAAAATTGTTGAAATATGTAAACTTTATACCATTTGACCATACTCTTTGAAAAATATTTTGCTTCCGTTAACTCCTCCACCACTAAATAAAAGTTAAAATTATTTATCGACAATTTTTATCATATTATATAACATATTATTTATTGTAATATACATATTTAGGCATACGATTACTGTTTTTAAAGGTTGTACATGTACCATAATACTTCATATTGGATATTGTATAAATACAATGTGCTTATAATGCCAAAGATTAATCTTTCAAACATGACTGTCAGTTACCAAACTCGTGCCTTACCGAATTTTATAACCAAAGTGTAATTATTATGAAATAATCATTTATATATACATATTTAAGTATTTTTGTAAATAAATCACATATTAAACAAACAAATCTTTCTCTTCCTCGACCAAATTCTAAATATTATATTCAGTTCCTACTCATTAACGTCAAGCGTAAGTTTTGACACTAGAGATTCACATGTTCGAAAATTAAAATATCTCCTTTGTGAATTTAGTACGTACGCGGTAGGTACTTGCCTTTATTAAATAAATAATTCATACCTAGTACCTACCCATGTACACAAAGTACCTACCTACCTGAATTAAAAAATAATATAAGTATAAGTACCTACCAAGTGCCTACTTACGCTTAGTACAAAATTCAACCAAGATCTCTAACAAATTAATTTTTTAAATGTCAAAAAGAAATGTAATAAAAATGTCAATCTTTCCCAGTGAACTGTACAAAACGCAACACATACACAAACGCGTTTTTTACACATTAACTAGGGCACTAATATGTTTTGCGACCGTTTTCTATCAAATTAAAATTTACAACGTCAAAATAAATTTAATATAATTTTATTTACCCTAATCCCCAGTGAACTGTGCACATAACACACGGACGTACATTCCAATGAGAATACGAATTGCACTCACTTGTTTTTATACATATCTTCTAATTAATTAAATTTATAATTATTGTGTAATTCAATGAAAATAAATTCAAATTATGTGACATTAACATTCATTAAAAAGGGTAATTAATCATAGCCTCCAAATAATTAAGTAATTAATAATCATTTAATCTTATAAAAAGATTATAGTAACATACTAGTCAGTTCGTTAGTATAATCTTTTTATTAAACACCACCCACGCTTTTGTACATGGTTCGCGAATACTTCGCGACGGGTGCATTAGTTAGAACATTATTTTTAAAGCTGTTACTCACAAATTCAAAAATACCCCCCATTCTAAAATATTTCACAGTTTTTTTAATTCTCGTATTATTAAAATTCACTGCCAAGGTTTAAGATTAATATGCACGGGGTAGCCCGCCCAGAGTCTCACCAGAAACACAGTTTCGCTCAGACTCCAGCACCAGTCCGTTCGAGCAAGATGGCGACATTGTTGGGGTAGCCAGGTTTGGCGACGACTTTGTAAGTAGGTAGGTAGGTACTAATCACTGACTTTTACCGAAATATTTTTATTTCTCATCGAATTCCTCAACAGATCTCGCGTGCAATCTTGAAGTAACTCAATGAAGTATTTATTACTGAGTAATTAACTTTTGAAAATAATTTTGTTTTCAATTCAATTTTTTATTGCTAACATTAGGCTGGCAAAAAAGGAACGAAAATAGATGGAATGTAGAGAAAACAAGATCACTTTTTAATAGTGATGAGCTGAATAGAAGTGAATATTCGATTGTAACGATGAACTGTTGGAAGTTTGACATTACCCTAAATCAAGATTTGTTCAATTCCTCCGACATGTTGTGCCATCTAAAATCATTTTAGTATCTATTATTTATTACAATACAGGGTGTCTCCTAGCTAGTAGTAAAAACTTTACAGGTGGATTCCTGTCTTGATAATGAGTCGAAAATGTTCAAGCGACCACGACCTAATATCAATAGTTATGGAGATAGACAATATCAAAGTTTGCATTTTTTATGTGTAACATCTTTCCTCTCGCTTTCCTGCAATCTGTGACAGTGATTTCGGGAAAATGAACGGAAATGCGTAACAGGAAACATTTCATTTGACCAATGAGCGCGCGCGACGGAACAATTATCGTTTATTAACAATGAAATCTGACAGCCGAATAATAAATGTCATTAATGTTTTTTTTTAAAACAAATACATATACGATGTCCAAGCGATAGTTTTTTTCAATATTTCTGACTTACTTTTTGCAAAAAGTTGAACTATCATTACAGTAACTAATATCGAATATGAAAAATTCATGCACTTCAATACAACTCGAATATAATGATAAAAACTTTGTAAAAAATTATATTTTTAATTTTTGCAAGGTTTTCATATTTTTATTAAAATACATGATTCTTTCTAGCACTCCCAACTATTATAGTTTTAAATGTTAATTCCATTTTTTGCATGTCATCTAGTGAATAAGTATGTAATAGTAAATAAGTGTTTTTAGTCAGCAAGTTGTTTTGTGTGAAGCACCCTTGAGGTGAGTACCTACTACGAAAACGGCGCTATACAAATGATCCAAATATTATTATTATTATTACCTATCAATATTTAGTACTGTATTATAAAATTTATTTAAACTTCTAAATAATCTACGTAATAAAACCAATTATAAACGATACATTGTAAATTATTTCTGAGGTAGGTACCTACCTACATACGCATTTTTCCACAGAAGAAACATTTTCCGAAATGTTTGTTCCATTTGAAACAATGAATGGCGCGAAATGTGTTTCCAGCGCTAAAAAGTACATTTCCAGGAAATGTGAGTAACGGCCGGTGTTGCCCTCCGTAAAGTTTTCTCGCACTATCCCCCCATAAAGTTGTCATCGGCCCGGAGCATTTGGAGACAGTTCCTGCAACGGCGCGACCGCGTCTTCCGTTTGTGCTATGAAACAAATTGAAAAATAACTCTTGTTTTTATTATTCCAAGCCGTACATTATGGATGGCGCGCATTAAGGAAGCTGTTAAGTTTTCTTATCTCGAGAATTTCGAATGCATTTAGCAGACGTTTCGAATTTGTAAAGGTATTGAGACAAAGCACTAAATTATTGTTCAAAAGAGTTCGAAATGCGGCGTTTATTTTGGTACTTTTATGAATGGTACAGAGTAGATGATGATTGGTACCTACTGGTGACGTTGTGCTTTGTACTAATAGTGTAATAAGAACTCAGTGACTAATAATAAGGAAGATATTAATAATGTAACCTATCTTAGAATAAAATCAGATAAATGCACGTTTGTGTATTTCGGAATGAAACGGATGGATGTTGTAGATAAGGAGGCCGAAGTATTGAATCCTTGATAGTGAAAATAGAAAAGTAGAATAGTTCAAATTCTTGTAGGTACCTTACTCACGTTTTTTTTGTTACAAATATTTATATAATGTCACGAGTCTATAGAAACGGAAGGAATTGCACATAATCGAGAATTTCCCAGCATTCTAAAGTAGATTGGAAATTACTAGAGGGGTCTAGAATAAACTGTGGAAATGCCGACTAGATTCGTGAAACCTTTGGAAACCCGAATCTGTATACAAGTGGGATGGCGCCGTCAAGTTGGAAAGTTTATTATGACATTCCACAGAAACGAATACCAGCGAAAGTGGCGAATTATAAGCGGCTAGCGAAACAAATTAAGAGAGTACCTACCGCGCGTTCGATAGTGAATGAGTGCGATCACAGACGTGCGAATATTCTGGAAGACGGGTGTAAGTGTTTCACAGGTGATTAGAGAGAAATTAGTGTGAATTAAAGAATAGTGCTCCAATTAAGTTCGTGTTCGGCGACTTTGTATGAATAAAGATAAATAAAATAAAATGAAACTTTATTCAATTTTTCGTGTTTGTGACAAACATTAAACTAAAATAAAACCTTCAATTTTGAACCTCAAGACGTCAAGAACCTATGTCATTAATATTTTAATTGACGATTTATTTATTAGCGTAGGTAGGTTATAACTAACTAACTTACCATCACGCCGTTTCTCCCCGGAGGCAGACAGAGAGGGAGCGTCTTACCTACTTTTCCGTGACCACAGAAGAGTAGGTAAGACCCGTACTTACCGACTTTTCTGTGGTCCCGACGCATCACTGTCGCCGCATCTACATGCATACATTTTCTCACGCAAGCTCCTCGACTGTTGAGACTTCTAATGTGACAATCTTCCAGTAGGTAACTGATGTACCTACCTGGTCTTCAGTGGCCTCTATTTCGGATGCCATCAACACTCTATCCGTATTCTGAAAATAGCAATATCGCTATTTCATCTATCTTGACAGTTGCTGCAAGTATAGCGTTGTAATGCCAATAATTTTGACGTTTTAGGTTTGCCAGATTTGAAATTAATGAATTCAATCAATCGGAAAGCTATTTATTATTCACAAATTGTGAATACCTTTGTTTGTTTACGTTTTAGAGCTATTTTTTTATTAATTTAAAACTTATAAACCGTTTGGAGTAACTTCACGTCTATCGTTTTCGATACCACTGTATTTTCATCAGGACGGACGCATACTGAATCTTTTTTTGTAAGTAGGTAATACCAATTGTGGCCACTGTACAGGGTTATTTGGAGAACATCAATAACCTCACAGGACTCTATTCCTGCCTTGATTATGAGTCGAACATGTTCAAGCTATCGTGACCTAATATCAATAGTTTTGGAGGTATGCGACATCAAAATTTGCATTTTTTAAAAAATATTTCTGACTTATTTTTAAATGTAGTAGAGTAAATGTAGTAGAGTAAAAACTACTAACTAGTACATAGTAGTTTTTATTACCTACTATGTTAGGTTGATAAAATACCTAAGCAAATATTATTCAAAGCTATTTTCATTATTTAAATGTGATATGAACATAAGTTTTAAGTACTTTCTAAAAGCTCTATAGACATATACAATTAAACGTACAAAACATAAAAATGCTGATGCAAAAATGTAACATCGTTTTTAGTTGTTTCCTTCTTTTAGTTTTGCAAAAAAAATATTGACTCTTATTTTACATTTTACTGAAATCGCTATCCTTTTTTCAACTTCAGGTATTGAATGTAAATAAAAAAACAACTACCTACATCAGGATAGAATGAGACTTGGCCATTGTCTAGCGACTGTCCATTTGTTCTGACAGTGTGGTTCGGAAGAGGATCCTCTATCATATATTTTTTCCCTGCCCATCTCGGAGCTCTAATACCTACCTTTAGTACAGTGAGCTGAAAAAGGCTACTCACCAAATATGATAGCTATAATGTCAAAATTTGTGTACGTAAATGACATACATAGGTACCTATATGATTAATTATATCCGCTTTTAGTATGTTTATGTACATAGGTACATTTTCCACCATTCAAACAACCGTAGATTTTTACAAAAGATTACCATAATTAATTTTGAAACAGCCCGCCCCAAGTGATCTAATTTCGATCCTCTTCTTAATTATTTATAATTTATTATTTTTAAAACATACTGTACGTGGTTTAACACCCTACACGCTCTGCATAGGAAAAGTGAATTTTATAAAAATAATGCATGATTAAAAGTTCAGCAGTTATAAATTATTTACGCGACGCCATTTAAGAAATTTAGACAAATTATTATTTACAATGCAAAATAATTATATATTATAGGTAAAAAAAAACGTGTAGGTTTTTTTGAGCAGTAATATAAATAGTAGGTAGGTAAGTAGGAACCTATTAACATATAATTTTCTGTATGAAAATTGATGCGCAATTAATAAATTTGTCAAAAAACATCAAGTTATATTCCATAAAGTTTATGGATAAAAAAATATCGTCAAGAAAATATTATTTGAAGTATAATTTGTTTCTCGGTTCAGGAAATTTTGAGATTAAATTTAATTAATATGAGACATCTGTGGACAAATAGGAAAATAATTTAGTTGTACCTAAATATCAGAATCTGCACTTGAGTAGCAAGAATTTGTAGATACGTAAGAATTCTGTTTTACCGATACTTACCGACTGAGTGTATATTACAGTTTCTGTTTTGACTTTGACATTTACAATATTGACGTTGTTGAAATCTGTACGTATTATTTTGTTTTCATTCTAATGATTAAGAACATGAAAAGAAAGCCGGGGGAAATGGCTTTAGAAGCCTTAAAAAGGTTAGACAATGAAATGGCTGTATTTAAAATGCCTAAAGGTAGGGCTGTCAAGCGAAAAGTGCACAAAGTGAAGGTCCTAGATGAAGACACTTACATTGAGGTTAGAACGAATTATTTATTATTTTGATTTATGTTTGACTCGAATATTTAACTGAGAGTATACTTCAGTAACGTGTTAAAAACCTAGTATTATTTTATTTTAAATTGCAGGAAATGGCAAAGATTATACAAAGAGACTTTTTTCCTGATTTGGAAAAACTGAGAGCACAAAACGAGTTTCTTGACGCGACGGAAAGAAAAGATCATCAAAAGCTTCGTGAATTGTTCATAAAATACAGCAGTGGCCACAGACCGCCTACAGAAAGATGTAAGTTATTAGTAGTGATACATTTCATGAAAAATATAGATTACGACATGGAACCATCCGTCATCCGTCAATGTAACCAGTATTGACTAGCCAGCAATAAAACATGAGAAATGTGGGTTCTAAATATTGTATTTATGTTTACTAGCAAATAAGCTCGAAAATATAACTATCAACATTGATGTAGGAATACTGTGAAAATTAAAAGAAAATGTCGGTTGACATGAAATTACAATTTATTCTATCAAAGAAAAATTATAATTGGCAAACTCAATTTGCACATCATTGTACAATATTTTAATATTACACTCAAATGATAAATACTCAAAAAAATTGATGTTTAAATGGATGATAAGTTTAACTTGTAACACAAAAATGGTTCAGATGCCAGGATTATTGAATTTACAATTTAAAAGGTAAATTATTACAACTTTACATCTTGTCCAATTTCGCCTCGTGTTGCTTGCAAATTTTTTTGTAGAAAATATGTTTAATAAAATGTCTGATATAAAATTTTAAGGACTGTCGTCTTCCGATGATGATGCCTTCGAAAATAATGTAGCAATTAATAGATAAAATATTAATTTTAAATCCTAAGTTATAATAGATGGCTCTTGTGGCATCGCACATTGTTGAAAAACTGCTTGCAAGCAACTCTCAATCTAGAATTATTTCTCCCAAATAAACAAATGAAATTATGAAGGTTCATTCTTAATATTGATGAAAGAATTTTTGAAATCGTATTATTTGAAAAAGTATTATCGGAGATTACCCGCTACATCCAAACTTACAAACTTTACCTCTTTATATATTAGTATAGATTTTAAAAAAAAGAGCATCAATCGTGAAAATTAATTCCGATAATAATGCTCCTTAATCCGTACGGCCTTAAAGTTGCGCCAGGTGCACGATTAACATGTTCAAGGTAACATGAGACAGATTCTGAATACTGGCCTAAAAGTCTTTGAATACATATTCAAGAACACATTCATATTTGTGAAGTTGTAATTTTTCAGAACAAAGTTCTGTGAAATATTTAACAACCAAATTAATTAATCAGTTAGAAAGACATACAGAAAAATCTAATTCACGAAAAAATATTAGGTTACTACTGGGATTCGAACCCAGGTCACCTCCTTTCCGGGGCCGGTGCTCTGGTCACTAAGCTATAGCAACCCTCTATGTTTCCGTGAATATATCGACCTTATATGTAGTTCTTATTTTTATTAATTGATTAATTTTTATTTTGTCCACAGAGCAATCCACTTTTTTGATACGGTAGTTGAAATTAGTTTGCAATGAATAAGAACTACATATAAGGTCGATATATTCACGGAAACATAGAGGATTGCTATAGCTTAGTGATCAGAGCACTGGCCCCGGAAAGGTGGTGACCTGGGTTCGAATCCCAGTAGTAACCTAATATTTTTTCGTGAATTAGATTTTTCTATATGTCTTTCTAATTGATTAATTAATTTGGTCTTTGAATACTTTTCATATAGTTAAAAATTAATCACATATTAATTTTTTGGAAGTTGGAATGTGTTTTTCAGATTAATTTAATTCACATTTGATTCATTTGTATTTAGATGCCAGTCCTGCCACGTTTGAAACTCCTCACAGCGATGTCCCCGGAACGCCGCAGGAACCCTATCCAGGATCCGAAGTGGTGCTACGGAATTCCTCTAAAAAGAATTCTAAAGATCAACAAGAACACGCGGAAGAGGATGAGAGAATAAAAATTAATGTTTCTTCCAAACACTCATTAGGTATGATTTATTTTTAATACAGCAATAATTATAGTATTCCCTCTTCAAAATTTTCAATACATTCCCATATTTTAAAGTAATTTATCTATTTTGCCATATATACAATAGTGCTACGCATTACATTATCTTACTTTGATATATACCTTATAGTAAAATCTCAGTTTTACACTTAGGGAACAACGAAAAACAGTTTAAATGTGAAGAAATGAAAAAAAAACCAATTAATACCTTAAATAATTTGACAGTGCGTATATTACTTTTATTACATTATGTTTTAGATTACTATGTACCCGTTGACAGTTCTTTTCTTTTGCTATTGCTAAAAAACTAAAATAACCCCTTTTCATCTGTAATTTGAAAACCCTGGTAATTTTTAATTCTAAATAATTTTTGGCCCCTTGCGCCATAAATCAGTACATTTTAGATCACATAATTCGATTTTGTTTTTAATTTTAAGAAATTGAATAAAAATTTCAATTTTTTGCGTAAGTGAGAACAACAAATACATACGTCAATATCGGTTACTTTAGTAATAGAATTGTCGCGATCCTTATATAAGCGTAATAAATATTGCATTTTCAAAATATGTACAAATACAGATGTTTTTCAGTGATTTTGAATGAGTTTTGGCGAATTTTATAGTGGCTTCTCATTTTTTTTTTGCAGTTCCGCATAATTCAAAATGTTTTTTTGGGTCCCTTGAATTTCAAATTAATGAGGTTCTACTTATTAAGTTTACTCTGTTTTGCGCTTGTAGATTCCTATTTGGCGGAGCACACGAGTGAAGATAATAACAGTTTCCAGGTCCTCATGGAAGAAATGGGGCGCCGCAGCAGGGCCAAGTTCGCCACTCAGCTACAGGAAGAGATGAACAGCCAGATGCTGAAGCTCACGGCCTGCGTTGTGCCTTCCATAGAACAGCAGGCAGACCAGACATCAAAACCTGAAGATGTAATTAATGTTGTTTTATATCTACTATATTTAATGGCCCCCGACCCAAGTAACAAGAATTCAAGAACAGAATTCTGCCTTAATTTTTCACGTCAATTTAATGAATTAAACACGTTTCTCACATAAATATCTTTGTCTCTGTGAGACTTCTATAATTTATCTTAATTGATAATTATCCCTGTGTTGAAAAAACTCAGTAACTGTGTTCTCAGAACATACATGTAAAAATATGTTTAATATTATTGCCAATTTTATGATTTTTATTAAATGCGGGTGGTAATTTTTCTTTCAGTTGGAAACATGGAGTTACAAAGCCAAGAACTACATTATGTACGTCCCCGACGGCCAGCCGGCTGACGAGAGGTCCATGAAGGAGCGGCAGAAGGTGGTCCACTCCAACACCAGACTAGAGATGGAGATATTTGATCACAAAAGAAGCAAAGAGACCATCTCACAGATTGCCAAGAGCCAGGTTAGCCACTGGTCTTTTTAAATATTTTTTTACTTTATTCTTTGTATAAATTCTCATGTTCAAAACATAAATAAACCATGCTTTGAGCATGAATGCCTCATTCCTGAAACAAATCCATCCATGGAAACTTCTATCTATGGCAGTGCACACAATTTTTTTTCAATTCTTTTTAATTTTACAGCTAAAAAAAATAGACTGGAAAAGTAAATTTTTCTGGGTACAATTTTGAGACAATGGAAAGTGTCACAAGTATCATAATAGGTGCTTATTTTAATCTTGTTTCTGATTTTGTTTTTCTTCTTAATTCAATTCAACTACAGATTATAAAATACTACAGGCATGAAATTTAGTATTTTATACGCTGTGGTTTTTTTCAGTAACCCAATCCCTTTCTTTAAGAGAGGGGATGGGTTACAGTGAAATAATTTCCCCTCTCGTATCATTTAAGACACATTTATAGTGCAGTTGAAGTTTTTATTCTTGTATAATTAAATCCCCTAGTAAGCAAAACATATTTTTTATAATAGATTGAAAAAAATTTAAAATTTTGTTTCAAACAGAGCGCCTTCAAGTAAAAACGTCTTGTTGTATATAATAAAGCGCAACTTGTTTACTAATACATTATACCTTTTAAGAATATCGAGTTCAACCTTTTCATTTTTGTTTCAAAATTGACAAGCTTGCAATAATTATTTTAAACAAGTCAAACCTATTGCAACCAACCATGATACCACACTATTTATCCTTAGATTAAACGACTCAAATGTCAAAATGTAGGGAAAATTTCTAACTTTAATGTGTAATAACTTTTTAAATACTTACGACCGCCAAATTTTGATATCAGTTTTGATATCAGGGCACTCAACTACATCAGAATACTTTTTTTTAAGAAAATCTGAGTTATGTCATAAAAGTTATACCGGAATTTACACATATTAAATTTAAGGTAGTTGCTTAACTAAATAAATCTCTTATAAAGCAACTACCCGTACAGTTTTTATGAAATGATAGTTTTGTATTATTTAACAAGAGCCTTGAATGCTGGTGAATAAATAAAAATCGTAATGAGTATAACGATTAGCAATTTGTGTCACTAAGAACATTGTCTAAGAGGATTTGTCTATGTGGATTTAAAAAAACATTGGATTTAAAAAAAATATAAAAACTCCTTTATTCGGGCTTATATGACTTATATTTTAAATGTGCTTGTAGGAGAGAATTCTGAGTGGACGCATCGGAGTTGATGGCAGTACCCTGCTGGACGGGAAGAATCAGCTGCGAGCGCCGGGCGGGGGGCTCGGCGGTGGCCTCGGAGGGGGACTTGGTGGAGCCAACGACGTCAACACAAGTATGTCAGGTTCCATAAATTAATTACAAAAATGTATATTTGAGCTTCAAATGAAACTAATAATAAATTGTGAATAAAATCATCAAAGGTCGTGGAAAAAAGAACAATCCGTTGTATGTATTTTGACTGATTAAAATTTATTAACTCGTTATTTATATTGTATCTCGTATGTTGATATATCAAACATAATAATTTCGCTGTCTGTCCATCCGTCCGATCGTCTGTCCCCATAACTTCGTGTAACGTTCATAATTTCGTTCAAATTTATTACTAAAAAACTAAATTAAACGGCTGGAGACGGGGCTTGAACCCCGGACCAGCAAACCCGAAGGTGACAACGATAGCAATATTGATATCGCAGAGCCTGCATTATCCATCAAAAATACAATACTCATAGGATTTGTCAAAGAAGCAAACTGTGTCATATTCCGCCCAATCGCCAGGGTTTAGAATAGTACACTTAACTGCCGGCAGGGAAAATATAAAAAAAATGTTAAAATATTTCGATAAAATTCGTTATTACTATTTCATGAGTGTCAGCTATAAACAAGTAAATACTTATTTATTTGCATTAGCATAATAAATATTACGTTTTCAAAATGATTTTTTGATGAATGCAAATATACATATGTTTTACACAAAATTAATTTTATTTATGATTTTGGTGATTTTTGCACGCCCATTGTTTGAATTTTGAATTAATGGGATTCCGCATAATTCGAAATGTTTTTTTTTGGGTCCCTTAAATTTAGAATTAAAGAGGTTCTACTGTTTTAGTATGTTTAATGTTTTGTTTTAATATTTGATTGTAATAACTTTATTTTCTAGCCGGCACCCGTCTGCTACCTATGTCCACTGCACATTCGCTGGTGCGCACCCCCTCCCCTTGTCCCGGGGCCCCCGGAGAGTCTCCCTTCATGACGTGGGGAGAGATAGAGGGCACTCCCTTCAGGCTGGACGGAGGAGATACCCCGCTGCCAGGGTGAGTGCATTCTACTTACCTGACAGTTGTACGGTGACAGCATATTGTCAGTTTTTCATGTTTAACAATCATGTTCCATTCGCAAACTTTTTGCCACGTTGTTGAAGTTTTTTAAAAACTGTTGCATCATCTCAGAAACACAATATTTATTATGCTAATACAATGATCGCGACATTACTATTACTAAAGTACCCGATATTAACATATTTGTTTTTTCACTTGCGAAAAAAAATTGAAATATTTTCTTAATTTTGTTAAATTTAAAAAAAAAATCATATTACGTGAGCTAAAATGTATTGGTTTCTGGCGCAAGGGGCTAAAATTATGATCTCATTATATCTGTCTTTATTATGCATGTGTTCGATTACATGTTTTCCATTTTGTAAAAATATATTTGGGTTTGGATATCAATGAGAAATCAGATTAATTTTCATTGTACATCTATTCACAGAATTAGATACAGCTACAATATTTTTGAATAGACAGACGTACAGAAAATTAAAAAAATGTATTTTAAAATAATGTATTTTACTAATTTATTTTTATCTTCAGTAAAGCTGCCGGAGCATCGTTCAAGATGGCCATGGTGCCCAAGCGTGAGCAGCTGGCCCTAGCGCTGGCGGAGAAGGCGGGACAACGTCACCGCGCCATGAAACAGAAGGCCATGGAGGCTGCTAAGCGGAACATGCTTACGTAAGTCACGTCTCTCCTTGTTGTAAATAGAACTGTTGAATGTGTGTAGAATTTTAATTCTAATTAGCCTGCGTTTTTTTTTTTACTCAAGACAATCGGCCTTATTCCAAAAATAGAAAAATTACGATCTTAAAATTCTTATCCCAACACTTAATATTTAGACAAGAATAAAAATAAAAAATAAATGAGACATAGGTGTATGTCAGTGTTCATACTCAAATATGGAGATTTGTATATTTTCACATATCTCTCTCAAAGTAAATACCTTTATTTGCGGTGTCCGTGTCTGCAATGCCTTTAGAAAAGGAATTAATTTCTCCCTTTCGTCCAGGCAGTCTCATGTTTCGACTAAAATTACATGAAATAAATACTAATGCTGTAATTAATGCTTGTAGAAATAAGATTATTTCATATGCTCTTAGGCTCGGTTGCGCCAGCAGAAGTAAATTTGGTTCGAGTAACATTGACCCGAGTAACTTTTTTTACCCTCAGCTCAGAGTAAACTCGATTTCGGGTTGCACAAACGTCTTTTTTACCGCTGTCAAACCGATAATAAGGCTAATAGGGAGCCAAGCGGAATAAACATCAAATACCGCATTTGTCTATGGAATTTGATTTATTTCAGTTTTTCACCACTGGCAATACGTACTTTTGCGGTTCAAAACCAGTTCAAACAAACCACTTTATTCTATGAAACAAACCAAACAAACGTCAAACCATCGCTAAAATAACGCGAAATTAAAAGATTCATTTTAATGTTTACAAATTTCAATACGAAAATGACAGCGACAAAATTCAAATGACAAGTACCTATATGGACAAATGTCACATTTTTAAATCAGCTGTGAAAATTGTTTTAGTAAAAAAGGTAACTTGAGTAACTTTAAAGTCACTCGAGTAACTTTTTTTACCTTTACTTCTGCTGGCGCAACCGAGCCTTATTAATTTCTTCTCCCACAACCCAACCCTGATGTAAAATTATGGCAAAATTGTCATTTTCGCCTTGAACTTGTATTTATATTATGACCTTTGACGGATAACCGTCATGTATTTCTTTCTCCCTCTCTCCCTCAAAAAAAAACTGAAAGAAATAACACCGACAATAACAATCTTAAGATTCCAATATTGCTATTTTCAGAATACGGCCAATTAAGGCCCAATCTTCTAGAAGCATAATTCCTCCAGAGAGAAGAATATAAGAAGGGCTTTCATACTCAATTGTATATCGATCGTCCAGTTCATTATTGAGACTTCTCCAAATTGTATGTTTTGACATATGTGATGAAAAAAGCAATATTCAAATAGTCACTGTTAATCAAATAATATTTGTATATGATTGAGTTTTACGTATTATATCAACAGGTGTCTGTATTTAGTACTGATAATACTTAATATTCGTGGATTAGAAGCTGAGTTCTGGGCCTTTTTCTGAGATATCTGACTAATAAACCGGGTGCTCTCCAGAAAAAATGCATGGTCATTTTAATAATTTTGGATTGTATCAGTAGTTGTATCAATATAAGATTTAGATATCCCAGAAAACTACAGGAGCCTTTCTTTAATGTTTATAATACCAATTGCTATTCAAAAATTGTCAATAGATATCTTATTTTTTCAATTTACTCACTGCTGTGTTTTACACTTGCAGGCCTTCACCCCGCATGTCCACCGGCTCCGTCACCGATCGGCTCGCTTCCATGTCTCCAGCTGCCCAACGCCTGGCGACCGCCCATCTGAAGCTTCCCATCATCGGGAGCACCCCCAGCCCCAAACCGGGCATCAGAAGTCCCTTCCCCTCGCACAGGGGCTCCACCCCCTTCGCCGGCTGGGCGAGCACCTCCACTAAAGCCACAACACCAAACACGGCCAAGAGGAAACAGGACGTTCCCCCGGCCGGCGCTGCGGATGACAAGAGAACAAAGAAGACCCTCACTGATGACTTGCTGCAGATCAATTTGCCGAAACGAAGACTTAAAGCTTCCGACTTCTTTTCTTAGTGTTCGTAAAGGGACGGAAAGGTTAGATCATGTAAATTTCACAACATTAAAATTCTTTCTGAAATCTTTATGTAAAAATTAGATCTACAGCAGTGCTAACAAGTATGAACCCAAATAAAATATAGTACAGAATTTAACGTACATACATGAAATAAAATAAGTTTTACTCTCCATTCCATTTCTGAAGAAACTAGCTCAAAACAAGCACAAAAAGGGTCAATTGATGTGCAATCAAAAATTTGGCGCAGTATGGACAGAAAGCGGCATTTACAATCATTTAATTGGGTGAAAGACATATTTTGCTCTTTTTCAAATATTAATATTTACAATTTACAAAATGACTAAAATATCTATTGAATGCATTGAACAGCAATGCAAGTTAACTGATGTTATGTGCGCACTATTAGTTTAGCGAGAATCATACTGTCACATGTAACATCATTTGTAATGCAATGCATTTTGCAGTCTTTTTTAGTAAAACTGTTTATAATTTTTATGGTAAATTATTAAATAGATAGTAAAATATTCTTACTGCGAGATTGGACCTTTTTTATGCTAATATTGCGTGCTATTCAATTTGTTAGTGACTTATGAATGCCACACTGCAAATGTTATCTACACTATCGTAAAGGATTATAAAATTATTGTTAAATACATTGAAGTATGCATTATGCAACATTGGAATATTTCAAGTAATAAACATCTTTGTCAATTTTATAGTTTGTCCTGATCCATGTAACATTTTTATCCAAATAATATACCTTTTCACTGATTGCTCTCAAATATTTGGTTCTTCGTCGTATACAGTAGAACTCCGCTACACCGAAAAATGACATTGAATTTTTTTTCAAAATTAATCCCCTTCATCAAATTCTTCATTTAAAAATGCATTTATATAGCGAAATTTCGTTAATATATATAACAAAATAATTTTAGTTCCGTACAAATATATAATGAATATTTTTTTGTCGAGGTGAAAATATTATTGGTTGTCATTGACTGAAAGGCGGACGTGGGATAGTTTTAAGCCTCGTGCGTGTGTGCGTGTCCCTTCGTAAAAGGCAATAAAACCCTAGTGACGGGCTCCTGCAATTTTTGTATTTTTGGGGTTTTCAAAAAGAGGTCTATATAATAGTTTTTGACAGTACACATACAGCAGATTCCTGATTATCCGGGATGGATGGTGAAAAAACAATGCCTGTTAATCAAATTCCTAGTTAATCCAAAAGCATTGAAAAATTGTACAATACAGAAAACGAAAAAAAAACAATAGGAGAATTCCAAAAAATCACGCACCATTTATGCCTAGTGTCTGAAAGTCGTGCACATGCATATTTACGCACAACAAATATGCTGCCGGCATGTTGCAGGGTTGTCAAATACTTTTTTTTGCACAATTATTATTGACTTCACTAAAAAGACAACAAAAAAATAAGTGAAATTACTCAAAGAAGGTAAAGAGAAATGTTTTAGATGGCGTAGTTTATTTTTCTACAGAAATCACCTCTCATTCTCTTCATCAGTATTGACACAGGTTGCACAGTATACTTTGCCGCATGTTGTAAGATATCTTTGTCATTCAATACTTTGTTATTTACAATTTCATTTGAATTAAGGCAGTCATGTGCATAAATATCCCATGCCCGTCAATTTGTTGCAAATTTAATTCGTGATTTTCTCCAAATTCTATAAATGCTCGAAACTTAGAGGTGAATTCTTGTGCGGCTGGTTGATTAATTAATTAATTGATTAATTTTTTGTATTGAACGGTAATTTGTCGGATGCCTTATCTCTTTTAAAACCATGTTAACAATCCAAAAGACGCTATCAAATCACCGTGCAAAAAAATATTCTTCATAAATTGTGCAAATAAAATAAAAAATATTTTTCAGGGACTTGCATACATACGTAATTAAAAACATTTAATGCCATCATTTTTTATTTCTCTTCTGAGTATATAAAGCTAAATATGCAACTCGCATGTACTGCAAGCTCTGCGTAATTTGAAGTTTTAAGTCATCAGCTTTAGTTTTTACGAGTGATTGATGTTTGTTAAATGTGTTTTTTATTCATAAAAATATTTGTGCTCAGCAGAATTCAAAATTCAGCTGTGCAAAACGTGCTCTAAATTTGTTACGTGACTAGGATACAATTTCTTAAATAAATATTTCAAGAGAAAAAATGTATAAATGAACATTTAGATTTCATTTTAACATGTTTTTATCACTGGCCACTCAAGAGTGAAACATCGACCCAAAATGAAAATATTTGGGACCTGGTTACCGGTGGGAGCTGTTTCACTTTTGCTTTTAACATTTTGGACACAATATAATAATGTAAGTGTATTAATTTTTGTATTGAAAAGTATTCCAAGAAATATATTATTGTGTATCTTTGTGTAATATGTATTATCTTTGTGTGGCATATTACAATGGCGGGTTTATCGCCTGTTGGCAATTTATTCCGACCAACCACACAATTTAGTGAAACAATTTAATATATTTCTTGTGCATAATGTTAATGTTAAAGTGACAATAGCTACATGGAGCTAGCCATAATAATGAGACTAGAATGCGACCACTATAAATTGACCAGATTAACCAGATACTGGAAGACGGTCCTGTTAGAAGCCTCAACAACCGTCAAGCTTGCATGTGAAGATGTATGAATGTAGATGAAGCAAAAGTTGTATGTCAGGACAGAAGAGTATGGCGCTCTATCCTCTCTGCCTACCCCCACGGGGAAACGGCGTGGTGGTAAGTTAGTTAGTTAGTTAATTATTATTATCTCAAAACATTCCTTACACAAACTATTATTTACGATTTACCTAATTGTTCGCAGGCAATACCACTTTTGCCATTTCTTCGATTGGGATTATTCAACGGAGATTTCAAGTCCAGAGGCCGCACCCCTTGGTTGGCCCCCATGCGCCATCACAAGCCTATCCACATCAACTACCAACCGATAATAAGCACCACCCAGTACCGAGGATTTGACAACAGGGGAATACGGGGCAACACAAACCATCGGTTGATTTAAACATTGTCTAAAATAGAGTTAATTTAAATATTGCAGTATGCAAAATTGCAATTTAACTATTTATACGTTTAAAAAAGATTCAATTAATATTGTCTAATCATAAAATATGTTGTAAATATTTATTGTAATATTAAATAAAATGTTTTAAGATAACTGTGTTGACAACTTCATATCATGGACCTATAAGCACCTTCTCCAAGTACCTAAGATAGTAAAAAAATCTGTTTCTCTAAGTTCAATAAGATAAAACTAGAGACTAATTTCCTGCTTCCTACTACACAGCTACAATAGCGAGCACAGAAAGGTGTCCACTCTTTAAAAATGAATGAATAAAGGAGTTCTAAGAATTAGTTTCTCGTACCCATTGTTTTTTCTCACTCAAACATTGAGACTAGTTTAGGGGCAACTTTCAACCTATCAGCATCGTGTATTTTTATTATTTGTGAAGGATGGAAAAATTTAAGCAACTGAGCTTATTACAAAACAAATTAATATTAACTTTAGCATCACAAAAAGTGAGTTCCAGAGCTATATAGCACGAGAGATCGGATGCAGTTAGACTTTAGTGCTTAATTTTAACTAACCATCACGCTGTTTCCGCAGGGGTAGGCAGAGAGGATAGAACGCCATATTCCTCTATCTTGGCACACTACTTTTGCTTCTGCTACATTCATACATCTTCTCATGCGTGCTCTACGGTTGTTGAGGCTTTTAACAGGGCCATCCTCCAACACTTGTCGAATCTGATCATGCCAGGTCTTTCGCGGACGCCATCTATTCCTGCTACCTTCAACACTTGCCCTATATATTTTCTTAACCATTCTTTCCTTACTCATATGTTCTACATGACCAAACCATCTCAGCACTCCTTTATTTATTCTATCTACCACACTACAGTCAGCATTAAATTCACTTCTAATTAATTTTAAAAAAAAATTTAAAGATTTTGCGTGTGCAACTACATTTTCCGCTAAAGAGGCAGTTACCCCACAAGCTGCCACCATGTCAAGAGGCATGCATCTTTCACAAGTTCGAGTGGACTCTACTGGAATAATCTAAACGTTCAATATTTTCATGCGTAACAAATAAATGTCATATATTTTATAACCCTCTTGGCACTTACTTTGTCTCAGAATTGGAAAATTTGTTACCTAGGTATAAATATACAATGGAAAATTTTACAATAAAACAATGCGGCAATATAAAATACATTTGCAGTATTTGATGTCAGGAATTCACTTGCATCAACAGGTCATTCAGCTCAACCTTTCCACAACAGAAATTTGCCATGATCATGGCAAATTCCTTTTCCTCTCAGGAAATAAAAAATATATAGCTGTAAACTGAGTTGACATTGCCTTTAATTATGTGATCGATTATCTCTGTTAATATACTAAATATCAGTGGCGTGCAGTGCGTACAAGCAAAAAAACTGTGCATTAGTAAAGATTCTGGGAAACAAATATTAATTAAATAATCCAAAAAGGTGATTTAATTAATTTAAACCGATGAAATAATGACAATCAATATATATATATATATACATATAGAGAAACTTGTCCTACCTGCCAAGTTTTCTCCACGATCAGCCACAACCACCCACCGGTGGTTATGGTGGTGGATAGCCCTTGGTGTCACATCGAAAATATGTGAGTTTTGTGTGGGTGGTTGTGCGTGGGTGACGAAAATGTGCTTTTTAATTTTGTTTTGTTATGGGAAGGCTGCAAATGCTTCAGATTGTTTCAAAATAGGCGCGCCGACCGTGTCGGTGAGTGTAAGAGGTTCCGGAAAAACCTGCTCTAGAAAGTTCTGGAAGGAGAAGGTTCTAGAAAATTCCCGAAAGTTCTATGACGATCCAAACAGTATATTAAAAATCTATGCGTGCGAAGCCGCTCGGGTACAGCTAGTAAAATAATAAAAATGTAACTACCTTTCAATGCTGTCAGGTACATACACACCTGTTAATATAATAATTATCTTAAAATATTGCCAGGTTTCTATTTCCCTGTCTAAAAAGAAAAATTAAATGGGAAAGCATGTGTATATAAAAAGTTGCAACCTGACAACTTTTGTGCTTATCAAACCATTCTGTCTTCTGGTTCCTGATGTTTTGATTCAGCAAAACAAACAAATAATGTCGGAAACATTTACAACCAATTTTCATATAAATTGCTGGTCAGAGGAAATTTCAATTTAGTTTGTTTTTAAGAAAAGTACACACACGTCTTTCAGAAATGGCAAATTTTTCAGTCAATTTTAGCTTGAGAATTATATTGTTGTATTTCTTTTTGACATTTGTGTTATTCATTCAAGCTGTAAGTATTCTTATTTTATTGTTAATGTTTATAGCATTTACTTTGTGGTTGGACATAATTATTAATTTTAAAAACCAACAAACTTTCTAAGTTGATTGTTTTTAGCTTCCTAATTATGTGGAAGGTGTAAAAATGAAGATGAAAGGTGGTACTCAATCAACTACTTTGATCTGGTAATAGGTAAATTTAGCAGAACATTTTGATTCTAAAAGGCAGTTTTTATTTTATCCTATTGACCCATCCATTTATAGCTGATTTACCGGATCTCAGATTCCATTATACTAAATTTTACTTGCTAACTGATACCTACTGCCTGCATTGTTCCGCTTGGTAACTATGTCATCTTGGACAGAGGAATTCTCATCATCAAGGTATCTTTACTATGACCAACAAAAAACCTGCCTTAAAACTGGATTATATACTCCACTGCCAGGATTACAACATGCATGTTTCCCTACTGCAAACAAGCAATTTTGGCCAGTATTTAATCACATCCTATCAAGCAGGCAGGGGGGTTATGCGGTGAGAATGTTAAAGCATGCATTTACGCAAACATATATTTTGGAATAAAAAAAAATACTTTTAAAATTCTTTTTATTTGACTGGTATTAAAGCGAATGAAATTTTCATAATCGATATAAGTTGCTTTAACCGTTTAAGTGCTAAGCAGCGCTATCGCGCTTCTTTTGCATCCTCTCTAAAATTGCGTGAAGCGTGACGGCGTTGCTCACATCACTATGTGTTCGCGCGCGAGTTAGATAGGTAAAAAATATAAACTTGCCGAGTGTCCGCGAAGTTTATATTTTATCAAATTCATAGTTTGTGTGCAGCTATGATTTTTTCCTATTGTACCAATAGAAATTAAAGAAAATGGCTCAGCACTAAAACGGTTAATGATAGTTCAACTTTTTGCAAAAAATAAGTCAGAAATATTTTTAAAAAATGCAAACATTGATATTGCATATCTCCATAACTATTCATATAAGGTCATACTTGCTTGAGAATTTCGACTCAAGGAATCTACCTGTAAAATTTTAGCTACTAGCTATGAGACACTTTACATATCATAATATTTTGTCACATAGATATTTTATTTCGAAGTATTTTCACAATACCTGTTTTGATTTTTGGTGAGGTCACAATTAATCTATGTGATTTACTCAAGCCTGGGAACATCAAGTTTTGTGATGTAACTGGACGTCTTGGATTGTTAAAACGTAAATAAAAAAAAGCTTGTTGGTCTTGTGGTTAGGACGCTCGCCTCGTGATCCAAAGTCGCGGATTCGAACCTCACTCCAGACTAGCAAGTTAGTCCTATTTTCACAGTACAGGCGTTTAGCTTAGTTTGAAAATAGTAAGAATATTGATTTGACACATATCTCGTGTTCGCATCTCTATTTTTGAAAAAAAAAATTAAAAATACATGTTTACGTATAAGGCATGCTTCAATGTACTCGATGCACGCGCCTGCTATCAAACCTATATTCTGTTTTCGTATCCATCATCCTATGAGGTAATCTGAAATACACCATTTTTATTTTCAAATGTATTTTATTACTATGCATATATGTTCATTATGTATATGATGTATTTAATTGTGTTCACAGGCCAGTCCTTCAAGGTTCGGATTATTCAATGGTGACTTCAGATCTAAATCCAAACTGCCGCATGTACAACCCTTCGACAGATTTAGACCAATTCATTTAAATTACAGACCAATATTCAGGAAGACGGAATATATTGGGTTTAGTAAATCCGGGGTGCTCGGCAATTCTAAACTGCCTCGACTCTTACAAAAAGAGTCTTCTGCATGAAATTAAAACAATGTTTTAAATAATAACTGTTTTAACTTATTCTTCTTATTTATTTTTTGTAATCTTTTTAAAGTTTTATTTTTTGTAAAATCTGCAATTTAAAGAATCATTGACTGTCTTGAATTAATTGTAGCAACATGTGATGTGATACAATTAGTTAGATTATAAACATTGACTAAAGATCTATTGTTGTAACCAATGTTCACTCTTAATTTTTGGGTCACTGTGTGCGCAATAAAATATTTGATGCAATTAAAGGACTATGGAGAAAAAAAATCATTATATGATGGGTATAAAAGCAAAGGTTGAAAATCAAAAATGTTTTGAACGGAGTCTCCGAGTATTACTAATTTAGAATCATGTTTTTTTATAAATTTATAGACTATATATCGAAATGTTTTTTTGGATCTGCTGCTTTTGCTTTTATACCCCATAAAAAATATACAAGATTATTTATTAGAGTTTATATATTTACATAGTATAAATAAGAAGATAGGTACACGTTAAATTTAACTAATATGTATATGTTTCTGATGATCCAGCAAACTTTTTTTGCATTATGTTAAAATTTGTAAACACCTATATTTTGACAGAAAATTGGTTGTAATCAAGAAATTTATTTATTTTCTTCAACAATATCAGGCCGAAATTAAAAAAATTTACCAGAAAAAATATTTATATTTCATGTAAGTCAAAACCGTAAACTAAAATATAAATGCTTTGCTCTTTGGTTATTGGAGATGTCTTTTAATGTTCAAGTCTTGAATTTTGTGGTTTCCTAAGGCAGTGAATGGATTCCAATATAATTTGTGAAAATTAGCCTTCACGGTGTCTCCGGAAAGGGACCGGAGTCCCCAAATCTGGGCCTGCCGTGCAGAGCAGAGAAGAGATGGAAGGCTTATGACCTGTCATTGGCAGGTTTGATGATCTTTTATGTCGATTGGGTTCACCATTTCTTCTATCTCCCCCCCCCCCCTTTGGAGCGCCATTTTTTTGTATTTTGTGCGTTAAATTGACAAAACAATAACACCCGTCTGCACTGCAACCAACCGGGCCCCACCGCGACCGCAGCTCCAACAGGACACATATTGTCCGATTGGACAGACCAGACATTACGCACTTTATTATGCAATACCTTGGTTTTGGGTAGCATAGATAGACTAGCTTTACACGACCCACACTGACCGAAAAAAGGAATCTCATAGATATCACCATCCTTGACTGTATAGGGATGTATCCTTTGACACTGAAAATTGCCTCTTCCTGAACATTTTCGGCAGTTCAGTTCGAACTTAATTAAAAAAAAACATCAAAGTCGCAGTCAAAGCAATCGCAATGTTTTCTTTGTATGTATTTTTGAGTATTTAGTTTAATGTTTTTATAATCGTTTTAAAATTAAAAAGCTCGTGGTAATTTTCGCTAAACATAGTGGAACCAGCCATGGTACCACAGCGTGTACCAAGAAGCTTCCATTGGTTCACCCCTATATATTTTGATAGTCTGTTCTTACCTCTTAGGGCCCATTGTATTATCTCGTATTATAGAAGTCTTTTGTAAAAACCTCAGATTTTTACGAAAACAGGTTGTATGATTGGTGGAAGACACAATAACCAATGGTTTTAAATGAAAGATTACTATAAACTAAGTTCATACAACTGACCCTTAATCTTGAATAAGTATTTTGTGTCCCAGACTGAAAATAAATTGAAAAAACACGATTCAAAGACAAGCCTTTTATTGGATCATATAACAAACTTAAATTATTTTCTTATTTAAATGTCTGTGTATACATGAGACACCTTAGGAGACGAAAGGAACAGGCAATGAGAGGTATTGCATTAAACAACGACCACTTTTATGGAAATATAAAACTTTTTTTCTTTAAATATTCTAATTACACCAAAATTCAATGGAAAATTTAAGGCTGCTATGTCTAAAGAAAAATATGTCCATAAGCAGGTAGGTACTTTTCCCCAGTTTTATTTCCGTTATGTACTGTATGCATGCACGAATAAATTGATTGATTAATATAATAAGGTTTTCACAATCGTTAGGTGGGAAAGAGCGGTTACAGTTTTAATTTAATTCATAGAAATATTTAGTAATATCCTCGCACAAGTTTAACCGTAGACATTGTAGCAAAAACAATAGTAAAAGTAAGTATTAATTCATAGTTCAACTCTTTAACTTAGTATTTAAATAAGATTCTTAAATAAGACCTCACCGATTTGTACTTTTTATAGCATCATTCATCTAAATGAATAATAGATTTTTTAGTTCATATTAACTTTTATGTCTATAGCTTTATGGAATAATAGTCAATAATGTTACATCAGAATCATGACGAAGAGAGTTTTAATCAAATTAAAAATACGCATGAGTAATATGAAGTGAGACGGATGTGAAGATTTTGCGTGATGAAATCAAAAATCTCAATATATACAAATATTTCAATAATACTTATGATGCAAATTTCTATCAACAGACGATTCTCATCTAGTGAGAAAGGTCTACAGTACAAATGTGTATGATTTGCCTCCTCAAAGAATGGACATGAGCTGCTGTACAATAGTAATTTCCTTATATTAAGACCATCATTAAAAATTAAATTAAAAACAATCTAAAATCTCATCTCAATATAGCCTCGTCTTTGACAAGTATCTCTCGTCATTCGAGTCACACATCACATTGAAAATATAAAATAGTTTTTTCTCATCTGAAAGAGCTTCGAGCTTTTAATTCATACCATTAAACTAGAAATATTGGCCTTCATCATTATTCGGCGCAATTTTAGTATTCCATGTATGCGAGAATGTTTTGACGTGGCTTATTAGCAAAGGTTTTCAGGGCCCTGCGATATAGGCGTATTACGGGGGCAGTACTAGCTGAAATTTTAGAACAAATTTCGACGGTCGTCAATCACAAATCATTGTACCATGTTTTAAATTGGCTTTATTAACAATGATTTTGAATTGAAAACCTAATTTGTTGTTTATCTAGCGTTGTATCTTCATAAAAACAACATAGTTTATAAATCTCATACAGTAAAACCCCGTTAATTCAAACTCCAATAATTCAAATTAGCCATAATATGAAAATTTTCAAACCCACAAGTACCAAAATATTAATTTCATAGTAAATTACCACTGATAGTTTGAAAACTCTGGTAATTTTTAATTTTTAAATAATTTTTAGCGCCTTGGGCCATAAATCAATACATTTTAGTTCCCATATTTTTTTTTTTTTTAATTTGACAAAATTGAAAGAAACAACTTGATTTTTTCGCAACAATTTTTGCGGAAACAACAAATATGTCAATTCCGGGTATTAGTAGTAAAAATGCCACGATCTTTGTACACATTAGCATAATAAATATTGCATTTCGAAATGATTTCTTAAAATATACAAAAAAAAAAAACATTTTTCACTAAATTAATGCCTTTTTTCATGAGATATGATTTTTGGCAAATTTTGCAATCGATTTCACAAAAAAATCTCACCTTTTTTTATGCCTTGAATTTCAAATTAACTCGGTTCCGCATAATTCAAAATATTTTTTTGGGTTCCTTGAACTTCGAATTAACGAGGTGTTACTGTACCAAGAACAGAGCAGATCCAATTCGTAAATATGCAAACAATGTTCTTTCAACAAATCTTGAGGTATCTATCAAAAATTAAACTAACATAATAATGATTGACTGCTGTAGCAATATTGCTGTGGTTGCAAGAAAAGGACAGAAAGAAATTTTCCATGCACCCTGTAGCCTAAGAAATTTTCCGTAACAAATTAATACAAATCTTAAACAGTACAATAAGAATAAAATATGCTGACTTGGTTAACTATAATACACAATCCCTTTGGTATACAATGAAAAATTCACATATTGCAATAGCGATATATTACTTACCAGCAGGAAGTTAAGATAAATGGTTTAAAAGAAAATATATTAATACAAGAGTCAGCGGCAGACAAAATAAAATGATTTTAAGGCCAGAAATGTTAAAAGCACTAGTTGAAGACACAGTTTAGAGCATACGGTGGAACACGCTTAACATGAAAAGATTTTGCATCTTAGAAGAACAAAACTTGCACACATCACCGAATCGTTTAATGTTTATGACTTTACCAATTATTTTCTTAGACCAGACCGGTATCTATCAATAAACAATAATAAGGATACAATGAAGCGAAAATAAAATTACGGAAAATCATATATTTTCACAAACATTCTTCTATAATCAATTTTTATTCAATTTAGAATTTTTATAATTGCATATATTATTATATTTGCTGTAGGAAATGCCCATATTAAATTTATGTAGTAAAAAACAGTTAGTTATATTTGTTTACGTTTAAACCATTTGATTGTTTTGATTATAACGTTGAAAACATTGGCATGTTTTTTTAGCCGTTCCGTGCCCAAGTTGTGCACGCGCTCCTTCATGTATACACGATGCTGGCCTGGAAGAGGTCAACATGTAAAAATATATCAGCTCCATGGTTTCACTTTAATCGATTTCCACTGTATGTCAACACGCTTCATTTTTCCCAGATTTAAAATGTCTTCCATTTGAGAATCACCTTTCTCCCACTGAAATAATTTTTGCTATTTATAAATTTATAAATTCTCGTTATTTATATAAAAATAAGTATCACTTTGTTTTGAATACAGCATTTCAAATTATTTTGTGGGAGAATATTGTCAAAGATCAGATTGAAAGATCTGTAATAATTTTGGACCCTTAATGTCAAAACATTTACGAGAAAAATGTTTATTACTTTATGTATTACAGTAAAATAAAATATAGCTCACCCATACAATTCACATCAAGGACTAATGTTTTCGTTATACAATTTACAAACTTTCGAAATTCGTTGCAATTGTTGCAAACATTTTAATGCAAAGTAAATGTACTCCAAATTGTATCGAAAATGTCAATCATTGGAATCCACATTTTCATGGTTTTTATTGTAGAAGTAAACACGTATCTATTGTCGTGTTCCACTGACAATAGATATGTGTTCTCATTAAAACAGACGTAAATGTTAGACTATTTTAATGATCTCCTATTGTGTCTTTTCTCACTACTAATACACTTCCACCAGCAACGCAACAGTGTTCAACGGCACGCAACCAAATTACCAACAGACCTGTGAGTATGATTGCAGATTCTCAACCTATCACACTTAGAGAAATGAATTTCTAAATGCCAACTCTTGCCAATCAACCCTCGAAAACTAAAACATTAAAAAAGTTTGGTCGGACTGTGGAATAAATAATCACCAAATTGGTTTAAAAACACATTGAACGAGATGATGAAAACAGATCAAGTATATTAAACCCGTCAGCCGTCGTCTATGATTTGTCATCTTTTTTCTGGATCTCGGCGAAAAGCATATACGAGACGAGACAACAGCCTATAAACATTACTACTCGCTGCACTTTAGCTGGACAAATTTTCACATCTACACTCAACGATATGACCCTGTAATATGGTCAGGTATTACAAACCAAAACCATGTTACTCCTATACACGTATCGTTTGTCACGTAGCTTCAGCGGAAGAACAGCCAATGGTGTTTTAAATTTTCACAAGTCCAAAACAGTTCACTTTCACATTCGGATTGTCCAAGTAGTTGTTTTGCATTCAGTAATTTCTGTGCAGGCTGGAGAAACCGAGGCCCACCCCCCTCATGGTGTGCGTGGTGGCTCTGGCCACGTCGTACTGCGCCTGCATGGCCTCAAACATCTCCTCTTGCTTCTTCACGATGTCGCCGGTGGGCTCCGACTGTACGGGGGCTTGTACCGTGGCTGAAAAACGAAATAATAATGCCACTTGGAACTTTGTGTGAAGTTTTTGGATAAAAGGAACAAACTTTATTTAGGTCACAAAACAAGCAGGAAGATCCTAATAATTATTATAATAATATAATTACTACGATAATCCCAATAATTACTACCTACAATAATAACACATTGCCTTCATAACATTATGAATCCTAAAAAATGATGAGCAACGTGAAATATGAACTGTGACCAGCAAGAATAAGTCGATAAATCACATTCATCAGTCGGTACATAAAAGGCATGAGATATCAGGTCCTTTGATAGCTATGTACTAGGAAAACATGAAAACACGAGTAATAATTGTAATTGCGTAATTGGTTTCCAACACATTGCGATATAGTGGGGCCTACCCGCCCGGAGAATTTATCGGTTAGGTTGGCGGCGTAAAGCCGTGAGGTTGCCCGGCCGGTTTTTTCACAAGATGGCCGCCGGCGCTACGAAGGATGGTGCTGACAAGCTGATGGCGCGTTACTGTTAAAATCTGAACGGGTCCAGATTCGTCGCTAAACGAGTCGTTTCTGGTACATTTTTATTCAGCAACCTATTTTCATCTCCCCTGTGTAATATTATGTGCATATTTGTAATGATAGATCTTACACAGGACCCGTTCCGCTTCCATGCTCGGAGCGTTCGACCAGGGATCGGTCGGACATCCGACACACAGAGCAACAATGAGCCTTGGGATGGGATAAAATCATCTTACAAAACAGAAAACAAAATAAATGAACAAACGTAAAGGCAAAGAAAAACACATCGAGGGTCCCTGCGTTGACATCTACCAAAAATGAATTTTTTACTTTTTTATACCAATACATAGAAAATACTGTTCTCTGCAATACAACCTTAAAAAATCTACTTTTTTCGGGGAAAAGAATTAACATCAAAGTGAACAAATACGCTCATTTTGTATGTAAAGCTAAACTTCAAACAATGCTTTTTTGTAGATGTCTTAGTTTACGTAGGGACCGTCAATATATAATATAACTTGTTTTGAGGGTTCAGGGAGGAAGGAAAATGGAAATAACATAATTTACGTAAGTCAGAGATACTTGATTGCCACAAATATTTAAAAAGCCATTTGAAATATTTAATAATTTAACAGTAATTTTTACAAGAGATTCATGTTAAGCTCACCGGGATCCTTGACTCCCATCAGCCGCAGGAATTTAGAGGCCACCTTGCCGTCGTTGTCCTGCGCAAACTTAGCCCCCTGCCACTTGGTGACCGGGTCCGACTTGCTGGCCGCCCCTTCCGCCGGGCCCGCCCCCTCCGCACCAGCCTTGTGACCCCACAGCAATTTACGCTTTTGGATCTGTGAATAAATAATCAATTTAAAAACAAGCCAATCATACTAGTTCATAAAATGTTCCACATCGTGAGTTCTTCTACCTGGAGGCCTTTTAAATTCCTGTAAACTAGGGTGACGCTGCGACACTACTGTTAAACTTTGCGGATCCCTAAAAGTGGAACCAACTTTGTGTCGGAGTGTTGGACAAGCTGTCCACAAGGGTTCTCAGGTTTTCATGGCCGTTTGGGATCTTCTGGCTGTTCTGCCATGTACATACAACCTCTCTGGCTGACGCCTCCAATTTATTTATATTTATTTATTTATTTTGTACGAATTTATACATATAAATGAAGGTAGTTGCTTCACTAGACAAGGTCTGTTCTGAAGCAACGACCCGTACAGTTTTTTTTTTAAGTTTAAACGTTAGAAAAGACTACATATTAGAAATAAAATTTTAAATATTGCACATAAGAAATAAAACACAAACACAAGAAAGACTACAAATTAAAAATATACTTTTAAACATTGTACATAAGGAATAAAAATAAGATAATTTAACTTGATAATGAAAAATACTTGGCCTATTCGATAAAAAAAATAGAGAATCTCCCCATCCCAGACAACATCACGGCACACACATGTAGTTCAAGCATAAATCTTGCATGCAACCGTGACACAATCGATAAAAAGATAGAAACAAGATATCTTGGGCTGACAATCGACGAAAACCTACGTTTTGCTCCGCACATCGAATGTTTAATCGAGACAAGTTAAAGATTTCGGATAAAGTATATAATAATTTTATGAAAATTTTTAAGAAAGGCTGTATGCAGTAGGTACCTTATCTGAACCTGGGGCTTTGTTTTCATCGAATGATGTTAGTCCCTTTTCCGTTTCTGTTTTACAAATACTACATTAGGAATATTAAAAGTGTTGTTTGCTAGCGGTTAATCAGAAAAATATTGCAAAATTCACCAAAAAAGTCATTGATTTTGTGCAAAACGTCTATATTTTTGAAAATTTAAATAAATGATTTCGAAAATGCTATAGTTATTATGCTAATGCAAAGATTGTAACATTTCTATTGCTAAAATATCCAATATTGACATATTTGCTGTTCTCACTTTGGGTCAAATTTCAAAAAAAATTTGAATTAAGAATTAGCAGGACTTGTTGGTTTTAAAAATTTAAAATTATGGCAAATTTAAAATTGTCAGGGTAAGAATTCACAGGGTTTTACTGTAAGAATGTTCTTAGGCTTTCACTCAGAATCTTCTGGTTTGTGTCTTCTGGGGTATTGTGCCGTGTTTTTACGACCTTTCTGGCTGACATTTCAGATCCCATTGCAGGGTCCATCATCAGGGTCTATCAACACATCTGCTCTGGGATTTTATACGAATATATTGTATTTACTGATGTGCTTTGAGGATTCATCCACTATTTAAAAGTTTATTTTGATCAAAAACATATAAATTACTACTTAAAAATAAAAATTCTAAAGTATATAATTTGTCAAAAAATGGAGCTCCACGGGAATGCTGTTTTTTTTTTTCAAAATTTAACAAGCGTCAATAAATAGAAATAATTAATAACCTCCAAGTGAAAAATCGCCCAATTTCCTCCTAAATTTCAGACTCCCGCGGTGGTAAAACCCTTGAACCACTTCAAAATGAGTGCACAAATAGATAGAAAAATATAAAAACCCTTGAACCACTTCAAAATGAGTGCACAAATAGATAGAAAAATATAAAAACTAATAAACGGTAGGTATAAAATTGACTTACAACATTACATACCTGCTCTGCGTACTTCAGGGGGTTCATGGCAGCCGGGTTGTAGTACTTGGGCAGCTCTATTCCCGTGGCACTCTTCACCTTCTCCACCTGCTCCTCCAGGCTGCGCTGCATCAGCATCTGCGCTGTGGCCATCGAGCCGTCCGGAGTCTTGATCTGCAGACCTGGCAGTACAAAATAGTATTATGCCATTGCCATTCTACCGTCGCTCAATACATTTACATCTCATCGCTGAAATTCTTTCAAAACATACAGTCACGAGTTGCAAAGAATCACACATAGTCGAGGATTTCCCAACACTCTAAACATTTAGAACAAATTGGAAATTACTAGAAGGATCTAGAAGATACAGAAATATTCCAAAACATTCACGAAAGAACGGTTTCTTGTAAAAGCGGGCCGCGCCATTTCTGGGCATTAGTGGATATTCTTGCTTCCACAACTCTGGCTTCCACTAAATAGATAATATTTAGTGGAAGCCAGAGATAAAAGCAACAAGTGAAGCGAAACAACAGGCGGCCATTCGGTATGCAATATATTCAACCAGCAAAATAAAATTCAAAATACCTACGAAATAGCGAACCAGTGCGATAAAGGGTGAATATTCTAGAAAAACATAGTATAGTATTCCACAGACAAGCGGAAGATTTTTGAGTGGCTAGCGACAATTAGAGAAAATTACATAATAGTGATTACAATTGAGTTTGTCGGCCGTATTCTGAAATAAAGAATATTGCTATTTCTATACCTTGACAGTTATTGTATAACATTGTAATGCTGCCAATTTTAAAATTTTAAGTTTGACAGCTTTGAAATTAATGAATTCAATTGATTAGAAAGCTCATTATTCGTAATTGTGAATATCTTAATGTTTGTTTTCGTTTTAGAGCTTTCCGATTGATTGGATTCATAAATTTCAAACCTGTCAAACATAAAACGTCAAAATTTTGTGGCATCACAATGTTATACAATAAGTAAGCAGATGCAGAAATAGCAATATTGCTTATTTCAGAATATGTGAGTCCGTCCAGTGATAAATAAAAGTTAGTTAATTTCATTTGTCACCCACCACTGCGATCCAGTGACAATACTTTACCGATTATTACTTTGTAATTAATTTTATTTAACTCTTTAGATTTTACAAACATGTTGTAGGAGTGGTTGGAAGACTAGATACATCCAAGTAAATAAAAATGCATCTAATAAGTGTACAGTTCTGTGAAGATATTGTGTCACTGTGTCACTGTCATTGAAGTCACTGTGAACAACTTATTTTATTTATTTATTTATTTCTATTTAATTTTAAGTATAAAATTTTGTTAACCCAGCTATACACATATCCAGGTAAAATCTCAAACAATAAAGGTAAAAACAAATAACTTTACTATGTACATGCCTAATAAGAAAAGACCTTGTGCTAAAAGACTTCTTAATGAGCCTGGGGCCGCGTCGCATATATCCGACGGAGCGCGACTGTCCCCAGGGGCCGCGTCGGATATATCCGACAGGCACAAAATATATTATTTATCGACGGCCGCGTATCGAATTTGAAAAACGTAATTTTTTCCCAATAGAGAAATCCTGTTGTGACCTGTCGTTCCATTTTCGACTCAAAAACATGGCCGATTATAGCTTAAATCAACACTCAAAGTAGAAGTTTTTCGGTCGTCAAAATCGTATAGAAAAGTTATAGATGTCGCCCTAAACTCATGTTGTACGATCGAAAATTAAATAATGAAATAATATTCCGTCGTCGTCACGTCCTTAGTACGCGAAAGACACATGCGTGGTACATGCAAAAATCACGTGTCTGTCGCCGTGTCGATCTATTCCGTCGTCATGTGCCCAGCGCGCGAAAGACGTACACGTGTATGGTACATGCAAAAATCACGTGATTCCGTTGCCATGTCGATAGGAAGGGTTTTTTATTTCTTCAGTTCGCGCCCAGCAATCACGGTTGGAACACGGATCTACGCGCGGATAATATATACATATATTCGCGATTTTTCTTGGTTTGTGGTGCAATTTGATACAAACAGTGATTTATTAACAAAAATACATTATTTATGTTGCGTTTATTTGAGAAATGTGTGTGTTAAATGTGGATCATATGCTTCAAAATTTAAAGTGAAACAATGGCGTAGTGTTTTGTGTGCGCGGCACGAAAGCAACGGAAGGAAACATGTTATATGTGTTTTGAGTGTGATGTTCCGTTGTGTGCCGTGCCGTGCGACAAAATATACCACACAGAAGAAAATTTTTAGGTAGGATATCAAATAATAATAGTAGTGTATGTAGTAAATATTAATTTTCGGCAAATGTTTTAATTATTATTTTTCGACAAATGTTTTAATTATTATTTTTCGGCAAATGGTTTAATTATTATTTTTCGACAAATGTTTTCATTATTATTTTTCGGCAAATGTTTTAATTATTATTTTTCGGAAAATGTCGGGCTGGCAACATTATCGGAATTCAAAAAAAGATTATTTTTTTAATTTTTTGATAAAAAAATCATTGCATTTCGACACTTCCGATAAAATAATATGAATGTGTGTGTTTTTTTTTTAATATACGCATGTTTTCATGGTTTTTTCGTAAAAAGAAAAATCACAAAAAATTCAGAAAATTTCCGGCCCTTGCCTATATGTTGCTTTGGAATTTTTGGCCCTCAACAAGTTAAATCATTCAGTTAGTCGTAAAATAATTTTTATTAAGATAAGATTAAGGGCCGGTTGTTTCAAGTTCGATCAAAGTAAGCGGTCGATAAAAGCATAGATTTTTACGAAAACGGATCGTCTGATTGGTGGAGAACGTAAAAATCTATGCTTTAAGAGAACGCTTACTTTAATCCAACTTGAAACAACCGGCCCTAAGAGAAACATAAAAAAAAAACATGCTCACCCATCTTTTCCATGGCCTGTAGCTTTTTAGAAACCTTGTAGCTCGGCTTGTAGTCTCCCGTTGTTGGCGACTTCTCCCGGCTGTGGGACCTCTTCATCACCCGTCTCTCGTGTGAGCTCGATCTGTGAAATGCTTCAGTGAATCAAAACATACGCAGTAAAATTATCGCGATATTATATATACAGTGAAACTCTCTTAATACGTTTTTCAAGGGACCAGCAAATAAAAACTTATTAGGCGTGAAAACATATTAACAGTGATTTCAATATTTTTTTCATACATTATTTACACTTTATAATTTTGTATTTTAATTGAATTTTCGTTTATATAATATGACAATTTAAGGACATTTTATTTAAAAAAATTAAGAGGGTAAATATATACATTTGTAAAATATTATCTATGTAAATAGTACCTAAGGGTCAGAAAACAATAAAAACCACCAAAACAAAAAAAAATTTAGCACTGTCAAAAAATAATTTATTAATAACCATAAAATAACTTATGTAGGTATATCACTACCTATGTGCAAACCTTAATTTTAAAGAAATTATATAAGTTATTTAAATTTTAACTCATTAAGGCCGGCGCCACACTATGCGTTTCTTCCATCGCGTCAAATCCGCCACCGAATTTAGAGCATGTCCGGATGACGCGTTTCAATTTATATTGCGTCCAGACATCGTGTTTTACACGCGAGTGGTCTCGCACATTTTAATTACAACTCCCGGAACTGTCAAAAGAGTGATTGTGTGCATCTCTACCATGAACTCGCGCGTAGTAATGTACACAATAATGCCGCTTGAGTATCTCAACTCGCGCGGCACTCGCGCATAAAACGAGCGAGTCGAAAGTCCCGCGTTTAGCGCGCCTTTTACGCGCGTCTGCTCACTCGCGCGTAAAACGCGGCATCTGGAAGCAATAAAAATTGGAACGCGCAAGTGGACTCTCCCGTAAAACGCGACATCTGGACAGGCTCTTAGCAGTCACATAGTATATTCCGCGGCAGGCCACGCGGAGAACAAACACACGAGCGGACAATCTGTCAAATGTGGCGCGTTGCAATCAAAAACACGAGACGCGACATCACCGATTTTACGTTGACGTAAGTCCGGCGGAACAATCGATGATCTGCGTAGTAGCGGCGTCAAAGACGCGACGGAAGATACACCTAGTGTGATGCCGGCCTTAGAAAACACTATGAGATATTACGTAATTAATATTGCCGATTGTTTCCTCGAAGAAATACAACCAAATTGAAAACAGTTTCATTTAGGCTACTATATAAAAAATAATCGTAAATAATCGCCGTATAAATTTATTTATAAAATATTATTTTATTAGTCTATTCAAATACAACAGGGTTTTTTCAGCGGCTAGAACATTTGTGACGCCACCAAAATCACTTAATTTTTATTGCGCTCATTTTTCATTTTAAGGAATGATGAACAAAATTTCGTCTTCCGAAAAACGTATTATGAAGATTTATTTGTATGAATAAATTGAGCTCAACTACAAATATTTTCACTACTGAGGCGAGAAACGAAAATAAGTGGGAAACGTATTAAGCCTAAAAAAATATGGGATTTCTATGGGACTTTTTCGGGACTGCAGAATTTAAACTTATTTAGCGGGAAAACTTATTAAAAGTGAATTTATTAGGCGAGTTTCACTGTATCGCGAAACGTGTAGAAATTAGTATTCTCATACATTATTTTGATTGACGTTTGCGATTTAGAATAATCATCATATTGTAGAATTACAAATAATTAGTTATACATTTCATGGGTTATCTATTGTACACTAGCTTTTTTCCTCTGTATCTCAAATAGCTATCTCCATGTCATGAACTAAGTTTGCGTGGATTAACACTTCTAGTAGTGAATATGCATAAAAAAAATTCTGGATTGGAATTGCTGAGAGCAGCTCCAATGATTTAAATAAGCTCTTTACCTCCTGGAAGAATCGCCCGAACGAGAGGAATGATTCCTCCGGTCCCTGTCCCGCTCTCCCGAGGGTGATCTTCTGCGGTGGGCGCTGGAGGTCTCCCTCCTCTTGTCGCTGTTGGATGACCGGCTGTAAATTTAAAAAAAAATTAGTGTTAATGTGAAGCTCATGATTATTTTTAGTTCATTACATAAACAGACAATTTACGACTAAAAAAACAAAATTACACGGCTGGAGACTCCAAACTTGGACGCGGGACGGCAACGCTTTAATCAAAATCACTGAACATTACACTTAAATTATGTTCAGCGATTTTTCATGGGTGTACGGCTAGTTTTCTACTAAAACTATAAATAGTAATTTGTACATAGAGATGCAAGCTTGCTCTGATAAAAGTAATGTCATAGAAAAAAAAGATTTTTCTCTAAGAAATGTGCAGGATAAGAACACTGCAATAGGACAATTTTACTTATAATAAATAAATATCATTACAATTTCATTTTTGTTTTCAAAATGCACATGTTCCCTCATTACTCCCTCATTACTGCTTGCTTGCCGTCAACAAAAACTTTGAATCGATTTTTGACCCTTTTCCCGTGATCCAATCGAGCTGAAACTTGGCAAGAAGACTCGTGGCGACGATCAAGAAGATCTATCAAATTTTCGTTAAAAAAATTAATAATTATAGTATAATTTCGGATTTTTAGAAATTTTATTGGTTTTTTTCAAATTAGAATCATTAGTTTGGTTACGGCGGCCCGATAACGTCGCGGAATATTTTCTAAATTTGAATTACTCCGTCGGTATGCATAATAGGTACTTCACTACGAATGTCGAAAATCTAAATTGACTGACAAATGTTTTTAAAATTTAATCTTCAAAGCATGAAGTGTCTTATCAAAGTTCAAAACAGCTTACATTTTAGAAATATATTAAATTACTGTAAGTTTAGTGTTATGTTATATATTTTAATTCGTCTTTAATTGTTGTTATATTTTACAAAGAAAGGGAGTATAATAAAAACTTGGTTTTTATGGGTTACTTTTTTTTTTAATGATTAATAATTAAAGATCAGTAGTTGGAGTGATAGTTAAGGAAAATAGATTTTTATGAAAATGGGAGTTTTGATTGGTGGAAAATGCAAAAATTTCTGCTTTTTTCTTAACTATTTATTACTCTTACTTTTGATCAAGCAACCGGCCCTAAGTTGCCGAGTTAATTGAATACTTAGGTTTTGAAAATTTAACACAATAACTTGCCAATAATAATAATTTAATTTAATTACATTGTAATGATTTTGATAAAGATGAACACAATGTACCTTTTGTCTTCGTGCCTTTTGTCTCTGTCACCGTATCTGTCCTTGTCTCTCTCAGAGTGCCTTTCCTTGTCTCTATCACTGTGTCTATCCTTATCTCTCTCACTGTTTCTGTCCTTGTCTCTATCATTATCCTTAGACCGCCTGTCTCTCTCCGATTCTCTGTCTCTTTTGGCTGAACCTTCCTTTTCATTTCTGCAAATAAAAAAAAGCAATATTAAATATGGCATTTCGGCCCCTTTCCACCCAGTTTAGGTGCTATCATTTCATTTACATAAGACTAAAATATTGTTTTTAAATATTTTTTGATTAACCATAATATATTTGTGATTGTCGCATCCACGAGCAGCTGTAAATCTTTAGATGTTGTATTTTTCAATGAAGAAAGATTTTTTTAAAGCAATTTTTTTTATAAACAAGGCGTTGCGCTTCTATTTTAAGTGTCCAAACGAGAACAATGACAAACTTTGCATCTCTTTAGAGTTGAAGAATGAAGTAAGTACAAACCTGGCCGACCGCTCCCGGCTGTCTCTGCCCCTTCCTCCACTCCTAGCGTCTTGATCCTGATTGATTGTGCTAGGTGGGGGGCCTCCGCCAAATGGTTTCAGGTCCATAAGAGAAGGCGGTTTGGTAGTTCCTTGTGCCGATCCGAGACCGAGACCACCTGCCAAACACCTCTCAGATCCGGGTCCTCCTCTCTGGCTTCGGTCCGAGCCGAGGCCTCCGGATTCACGGTCAGATCCAAAACTTCCCCTAGAAGCACGATCCGATCGCCTATCTGATCCTAATCCCCCACCTAAACCTCTATCCGATCCGAGTCCAGCACTGCGGTCCGAACCCAGCCCTCCTTTTGAACCTCCTCTTGAGTTACGGTCCGATCCGAGACCTCCCCGATCTGAACCAAGTCCTCCACCTCTATCAGATCCGAGTCCTCCACCTCTATCTGATCCCAGTCCTCCCCGATCTGATCCGAGTCCTCCCCGGTCTGAACCGAGTCCTCCCCGATCCGATCCCAGACCTCCCCTGTCTCCGCCTCTCGCATCACGGTCGACTCCAAGTCCTCGATCTGACCTAATGCCTCCCGATCCCAGTCCCCCGCCAGACCCGAGGCCCCCGTGCGAACTTAGGCCCAGGCCTGCAGGATCTCCGGGCCGATCGCCCAGAAGGCCGCGCCGCGGTGGAGCCGAGTTGTTATCATTGTATCCACGACCGTTTGGTGGAGATTTCCTAAAAATATATAAAAATATTCAATTCGATATATTAACAAAAGGTATAATATATTCTGGGCAAGATATTGCTAGTAACTAGACAGAGGAAATAACCATAAATACAATGTGTAACCAATTATGTTGCAATATGTTTTGTTTTTTTTTTATTTATTATAATATAATTTTGAATAGATATAAAAATAAAAATATTTATGCGAGGACTTTTACCAAGAGAACAATTTTAGATTTAAAAAATCAGTGCGTATCTTGTAGTCCATAGACAAATATATAGTTTTCACGTTCTTCACCTACCTTCTATCATCCCTGAATGTGTCTCTCCTATCATCTCTAGTATGATTGTCTCTATCTCCTCTGTGGTAACTGCCCCTGGCGTGGTCGTTCCTTTCCGGGGACCTCCTGTCCCTACCCCGACTGCCTTCTGTGGAGCTGCTCGAGTAGTGGTCGTTGTTCCGCTGTGCGGGCGGCGAGCCCCGTCTCTGGTCGTCCAGACGCGGAGATTCATTGCCGGAGAATGAGTCCTGGGATCGCCAACAAAATTACGCATTAATAAATTGAAAAGCGAGAATAACATTTTTGGTTGATTTTAATTCATGGAAATAATTTCTTTGCTTTCGTAAAATAATCTGAAACTGCAAAGTGAAGAATAAGGATAGTAATTTTAACACTGAATAGGAAATTAAATCATCATTACTATATTTCAAATGCCAGAACTGGCAAAACTTTTCGGTTCAATTTACAAAGAATACAGTAAAACCCCAATCGAAATTTGTCACATTTCAAAAATTTTTAAATCACCCAAAACTCAAAATGTTTATTTCATATTTGATTAACCCCGATAATTCGAAAGCCTGGGTAATTCGTAATTCGAAATAATTTTTAGACATACGTGTCATGTCGCAATTCATAAAAATTGAGTGCTTTCTTCAGCTGGCTTCCTTGATATACACGGATAGTTTTAGTTTGGGATAAAACCTCGCACTTGGACGTAGTTAAAATTGTTTTTTAAGTTTTGTAATTCCCAATGTTTTTATATGAAAGTATGTTCTAAGAACTCAGTTGCTGGATTTGGTCCCCAGAGGGATGATTAATTAATTAGGATAAATTATACAAGTCTCACAGAATCACTTAAGCTAGCTCATACAGGTTGTCGGCCCTGAGCCATCGTAAAAGAGACTTCCATCCACTTTTCTCATATAGATAGATTTGTCTCTGTGAGACTTATATAATTTATCCTTAATTTATAATTTCTCTTTAATTTATTATTTTTTCTAATGCATTTGTGTTGTTAAAATGTTTAATTTATTTGGAAGACGTTATTACTGGCTTATCTTATAATTACATTTATTTGTAATAAATGCCTGTGTCGGTTTGAGTTAGGAAAAATACAGTATAGATGGTTAAAATTGAGTGGAGATTGAAGACACCTTCCACAAATTCAAACATATTCATCCAAAATGATTTTTTTTTCACAAGTGAGATCAGCAGATGTGTAAATATATCGGGTACTTTAATAAATGAAATGGTGCTAACTTTGCATTAGCGTCATAAGTACATATCACGTTTACATTTTCCACAAAATTAGTGGCTTTTTTTACGAGTTTTAAATTTTTTTCGAATTACACAATCGCATCACTATTTCAAATTTTCTTGTTATTAACTTGAATTTTAAATTAATGGGGTTATGTATAACTTGAAATGTTTTTTATTGGGTCCTTCGAATTTTGAATTAATCAAATTCTACTGTATAACTTTAAATATCCCAAAAAGTATTCAATTATATTTAATAGAAATAATGTTAAAAAAAATGTATATTTTTTAACAAATATTCTTTAATCACTTTATAAGTTGAATCCAATTGTGTTGTTACATATGGATTCAAACATTTATAGGTAACTTTAATCTTATTTGATTGAATTGAAATGACAAATATTAAATTTAGGTTCGAAAATAGTCCTCGATTTCAAAAAGAGTATATTCGGAATTAAAATTTACATAATGATTCTCAAGACAGTAAAAAATATCTCATAATAAATGCAGTGCAACAACTTTAACTGATCAGAAGAAATTTTCAGAGCTGTATGTAGCAACAATAACTATTTTCTTAAAACACAAATATTGAAAAATCGCATCCCAAATAATGTCTCCATGATTCAATTGGATGTCTTCCAAACAATTTACAGGTAATCATATTGAACATTAGTCTGAAATATATTCTATTTTCCTACAAATGCAATTTCATAAATATCAGTCTTTCCGATACAGTCACATGGATCGATTTTGATTTTCAACATTTTGATGATTGCAAAAGTTTTACTGTAAACCTTGTGCTGACAAAGCAGCACCGTAAACAAAAAAGGGTAAAGATTTGATTTGAAGATATATAGATGACATTGCAAATAGAAATTACATCACCGTAATCATTTCAAGACCATGACCAAATTATTATCAAGCAATGAACTGAGGTTTTATTAGGTTGTCACATTGGTTCTAATGGATTTTTCACTCTCCTTCGACAATTCATTTGTGGCAACATAATGGAAAATTTTATATGTTCGCAAGGCTCATTTTTGTCTACATTTTGGAAAGCAACCAGCAACAAATTTGCGCGATACTTTATATGAATAGAGTAATTTGGTTAAAACTCGCGTCTCGAGTGTGCTGTTGTATGACAGCGAAACATGGATCATCAGCCAGAGCATGTCTGGAAGGCTAGCGGCCTTTGAGACGTGGTGCTACAGGCACATGACGAGGATCCATTGGTCAGAATATATTCAAAACGACGAGGTGCTGAACAGAATCACCCGACGAGCGAATTAGATAGGCTATAGCATCCAGGCTCGCTTTTTACCATCATCGACGGAAATATTGAAGACAATAACCGCAGAGGCCGCCCAAGATCAAGCTACATAGACCAGGTTATCGGAGATGTGCGGCATAGCACCTAACAAGAAATTAAGAGGCTGGCAGGTGACAGAGAGGAGTGGAGAGATCGAGCACTTGGTGCAGACCAAAAAAAAAAATTGAAATCTGTAAGCTTTAATTTGAAGTTGACCATTATTAAGAATACACTAGACTTACCGTTGTCCACGGTGGTAAGGAAAAAAGGGAACTTGACAGTCTATGCCAAAAATTCGGCTTGTTTTACCTGAGTTTATGGGTTTTTAAAGCTTATTATTGGTTGTATCTCAAGTTTTTGAATGAACGTTCGTGTTCTATTTGGTAAGTAACTTCATTTGCCGTGCAAACCGGACAAAAAAA
>JADDOH010017002.1:0-11724 GCA_016648135.1 Agrypnia vestita | reverse complement strand
ATCATTACCTGTGATGAAATGTGGATCCTGTACGATAATTGGAAGCGCTCATCGCAATGGCTGAACCCTGCCGAACCAGCCAAACCATGCCCCAAGCGAAAATTGACTCCAAAAAAGTTACTTGTGAGCGTTTGGTGGACTAGTGCTGGTGTCGTTCACTACAGCTTTCTTAAATCTGGCCAGACGATTACGGCAGATGTCTATTGTCAGCAACTGCAAACCATGATGGAAAAGCTAGCTGCTAAACAACCGAGGCTGGTTTATCGCTCTAGGCCACTGCTGAGAGTGGTGAGACGAGAATCGTGATCGAGAATCTAACGGAGAATCATAAAATAGACTTCGACAACTCAAAAGTAGTTGCCAGCCTCAATAATGAAACATTTAGAATCTACAAAGAGGCAATTGAAATAAATAAAAGAAATAATAATATAATGAACAACAGAGACGATAGCATTCGACTTCCGACCGCATGGAGTAACATTCTTAATAATAATAATCAAATTTCTAATACAAAGAATATTATTAATAATAAACCAGAAATCACGATGAAAACACCGAAGCAATTAGAAAATCCAACCTTCTCAATATTGTATAATGACGATAATTAAGTAAATATACGGATTACTAGAAGCCGAGCAAAACACATTTACGGCGTCGCTGGAGAAACCCACTCCTCCACAAATACCTGACGCAGAATTTTTCAAACTTTCACTTGACGGTGAGCTCCGGACCCAAACGGTTGTACGCTTTTTGGAGAAGCAGCTCATCGACAAGGCACCCTGAAGATGAACAGTGAGATCTGTTCGAAACGTCGGCAGACGACTGGTCCTGACGACCAGAATTTGACGCGGGTTACCCCCAAAGTAGTTAGAACTAACACATATTGTACCCGTGAAAGCCTTCGATTTAACATATATATATATATATAAATAAAAGAAACCCGTGTTTCCCTACCCGCCAAGTTTTCTCCACGATAGCTACAACCACCCACCGGTGGTTATGGTGGTGGATAGGCCCTGGTGTCACATGGAAAGTATGCGAGTTTGGGGGTGGCTGTGCGTGGGTGACGAAAATGTGCTTTCTAGCACATTGTTTTGTTATGGGAAGGCCGCAAATGCTGCAGATTATTTAAAAATAGGCGCGCCAACTGTGTCGGTGAGTCTAGAAGGTTCCGGAAAAACCTGCTTTAGAAAGTTCTGGAAGGAAAGGGTTCTAGAAAATTCCTGAAAGTTCTATAAGATTCTAAATTGAGTGGCGGAATGTGTCGGTGTGTTTAGAAGGTTCCTGTACATTCGAAAAATTTCTTGAAAGTTTTGGAAGGAGAACCTTCTAGAAGGTTAGCGAAAGTTCTATGACGATCCAAATAGTGTTCGAAAAATCTACGCGTGCAAAGCCGCGCGGGCACAGCTAGTTATTAATTAATAATTTATTTCTCAGTCATTTATTGACAAATTAAAAAAAAATCACTGATTTCATATTTTTTTATCTATATTCTAATTCCATTAAGACAAATATAGCATTATAAACATAATGACACTTCTATATTGGTGCGACACTCGTTAGATGTCATTCTAACACTGTCAGCATTCTCTCTTCTCTATTTCAATAGTTTCTTTTAAAGTTATGTCGCGGAACATGACATATTTTTTGATAATGAATATTATAATAGTGAGTTTTAGAATTTTTCGTGTCACCATCCACGCCACATTTCAAGACTTATCTTTGAGTAAAACAATCTAACTTTAAAATGAAAAAAAAGTTAAATAAAACTTTTGTGGAAAACTTTATTTCTTGAGCCTTTCAAATACAAATATTTGACTTAGTGGAAATTGATATTCTTCCACTTGGTAAAGTGTAATAAATATTCTCACGATAAAGCCACTTGACAAAGAAAATTTACCGTTTTACCAACATTTATATGAATTTGTACAAAAATTATGTCATTCCTGATATAATGTCATAGGATCGTTGTGGAACGCTATGGAAGGCAAATGAAACACATACAAATTAATTATCGATTTATTAATTAACTTAAATTACTTGACGTGAATTTAATCGGAGCACTCTCCTTTGATTCATTGAATACTGAATATTTCACAAATAGGTAAGTAGGTACTTTTCCATTTCGCTTCAATATCATCTTTCGCTTATGATCAAGCGCGCACATGTTCGGCTTTCTGTCTTTCGCACATTTTCGTTTGTAATAAAAATAGCTTTAGCTGGGTACAGCCCTTGACAGAATTTATACAGGTATAAATTCTGTCAATGGATCATGGCTGCGAGAGGCATGAAACACGAACAACAAGCAAAATATTGACGTCATGGAAAGGGCTATAGATGTCTCTAGCTTAACCCCTTCAAACATTTGAAAGAATACAAATTTATATACGAGTAGCTTATTGGCGAGACACTCGCCTAGTGATCTGGTGGAAGGTGATTCGAGCCCCATTCTAAGACACCAGCAAGTGGTAAGGCTTTTGGCTTAGTTTGAGAATAGTAAGAATATTGACGCATCATTTATTCCGTGTTCGCACATCTATTTAAAAAAATATACAAGTTCATAAAAGACGTAAGTTCTGGGCCACATTACGATGATTTCCAAACACGTCCCCCAAATAAATATCTTCATCTCTGTGAGACTACTATAATTTATTTTAATTAATAATTATCCCTATGTGGACAAAATACAGTAATTGTGTTCTCAGAACATACATATAAAAGTATTAATTAATTATTATCACTGGACACGAATTTAATCGGAGTTTTTTTTTCCACACCAATTTCTTAATTCGCAATAATTTTCACTCTACACATTCCACTTATCTTGGATGTACTGATGCTTAAATCGCTCATGTTCGCACTAGAAAACTCCGCACGTATGTACCCCACCAGTGCTCAAATGTCTATGGGTTATTTTTCATGTCTGGTCAATTCTCACAGGTTCCTCTTTCTATGGTTTTGTTGCAGCTGTCAAAACAACTTCGTATTCATACGATGTCGCTGCGTACTTATAAGACCCAATGTTCCAGATGCCTCGCTAATTCTCACGAATGTTCGACCGACCTCTGAACATTTCAAGTGATTTCCATTTTATTGTGAACCGTGTAGAGTGCTGTAGTATCTTCGATTGTGTGTAGTTCTTATTTTCTATTTTATTATTGCATTGCTTAACATAAAATTTATTCATTTTAGATGTAGTTTTACTATGCCTGTCTCACTAGAAAACTCTGCGTTGAGATAGGCAAAGTTTACAATTGATATTTAACATTTGATACATCGGCAATCTGCGAACATGCATCAAAAGGGAATCTCTGTCACTTCATCAGATTTGACAAGACAAAAATCTTATCAACTGAACCGCATCTTATATTTGTATAAGGTAAGCGAGGGAATCCATTGAAATATACAAATATACCAATTTCAATAGAGATGACAGTTCCAAATTATCAAGTATTTGGCGCCTTGTTCTTACGAATTCAATTCAACCTTTGAGAGACGTCGCAGAAAATTCCGCCGACGTAACTAGTACAAACTGCACACTGGTGACCTCTATCGTAGAAGAAGTGAACACTCCACAACAAAGTGCAGGCCCCCGGAAGAATTAATTAGTCCGCCCCGTTCCTCCGCGGGTACAGGTCGTCCTCCTGATGACGTTGAATTCAATGAAACGTCGAGAATCGTTTCTCGGAAAAACATACGGTTCGTATAAAATATCCGTAACCATTTACAGTTAAAAATACCTTCTTTATATATAAATAAGTTAAATGGAAAGATCAACCATCATGTACATTCTGCCAAAAATGACAGTGTTTACATGAAATCATGATTACCCTTATATAATACGTTACCTGGCTTGACATAGTTTGTCACTTTATTTGGGTGAGTATTCCATTAAATGATCGACTCATTTCTCTTATCCAAACTTTAAACATTGCTTTTAAATTTTTCGGAAACTTATGTTTGGATTGTTTTAGATTCTCATGAAAATCCCGTCGCATACTTCGGAGGTCAAGAGCATACCTAGTCGTCAGGGTTAGGTTAGATATTTTCCGAGAGCAAAGTGCACGAGCGTTTCGTGGAGCGAATTCGTAATTTGTGGTTTTGCCCTACGCCTGCCGACGTGGTGCAGTGTTAATTAATTTAGTCCGGCCCTGCGTGGTTGCCGACCCATTAACCTTTCCGTTACCGTACGGGGTAACGCTATTACCCCGGCGGAAAATAACATGGAGCATTCTTTCATTACCTTTGTATAGCAATACACTGTAAAAGCGGAGGATATGGCTGATACCAGGTTTCCTAGAGAAACAAAGCAGGCTAACAAGTTTAATAGTTGAATTCTATGGGAACACTTTTTTATATTATAATATTAGTTTATAGATAAGCAATGGGCTTTCAATTTGAATAGCACCAAAACAGACTAATTAATTTTCAGCAGTATTATTTGTACCTAGGTATGTTCTGAGAACATAGTTATTGGAATTTGTCCAGTAACTATGTTATTACCATCTCTGAAACCTATTTATACTAACTAGTTCATTAGAAAATACCATAGATGTCCCTAGCTGAGTCCATTCAAATAAACGAAAGATTTTCAGATTTGGAATATATTTAGAGAGAAATTTCAAAAATTTTGATAATGAGTGAATGTTCTTACGATGGAATTGGTGAACGTTGCATTGTGTATAGTGGTTACTTAAGCCACCTCCTACAGGTTGTAAGCCCTAGGCTATCGTATAAAAAGACTTCCATTCGCAATTCTTATAAAAATAGCTTCGTGAGCTCTGTAAGAATTCTATAATTTATCTTAATTAATTCACCTTCATTTACTTGATTTATCTAATAGAAGAATAATCGCCGCTTAATTATGCTATATAAAATTGTAAAGGGTTACCTTGATGGGCAATATTTTCTTTGTGAAATTCAAATACCTTTTCCTATTAGAATCACCACAATTCTTATATAATAATAACGCGAATTATCAAAACGTACAATACTCTTCATTCGCCATCCAATATGGACACATTTTCAGAATGTAAAATAAGTTTCTAGAATTTTCAAGAAAAATATTTTATCGCTATTGACAATTACAATTCTACCACAAGAACATCCACACATTATCAAAATGTTTTTTTTTTGAATCTGTTGCTTGCTTGCTTCCGTGGTCTCCAATAGTATCTCTTGCCGTCCAGCTTATTTTGAGTATTGTAAGCTTTATTTAAGAATACTTTTGGAAACAAATCAAATTTATAGCTGTATGATTATTTTACTGCAAATACATTATTTTTTAATCATCTTAAATGATCTTTGACTATGATGTTAAAATTTCTACGTTTTGTTAAAGTAAGATATTACGAAAAGATTAAATATTGTGAAAAATAATTATCAAAGCTTACAATGACTGTACAGTAAAATTATTAATCAGTAAGAACATAAATACATCACACATAACTCAGCGCTGGAAGTGAGAATGGCGTGGGATGTTAAACACCATCTGTCCTTTAATATCCACAACATCTCTCCTTTGATATCCACAAAATACGTATTAATTTACAGGAATAGCCATCTCGGATGCAGTGCAGCGTAAATGATGTACGTGGGATGCATTCAACTGTATCCTCAGTGCCAGCAGTGAGGAAACGACTAGCGCCATCTATTGATTGTTATTGAAGTGAAACCCAATTAGCAATCGCAAAGGTCCGATGCTTTGTAGGAGACCCCCACGCAACGCAGTTCTAAGCTGTATGAACCTTAAAGGTATAGGGTTCATATTACCAAATTTCGGTGGCATATAACAAAAGGTACAAGTTTGACCTTATACTTATATTATTATGATATTGTCACGTGTCGTAGCTGCAGGAGGAATTAAAGAAAACGCTGGAATGCAATAACGGATTTATTGAATACCGATTAATTAATTAAACAAACGTCCAAAGTCGCTTAAGACTATTAAATGTAACGCTATTCTTTAAATTAACTATTTCGCAAATTTATCACTCGTCAATAGACACTTTATATTCGCTTTGACACTTTACTCACTATTCACTAGAATATTCCATCCAATTTCCGCACTTATTAATTTCGCTTCGGTTCAACTCGCTACGTAAGAACACCCAGTCCACCCGCGCATAGCCACCCCCAACAAACTCGCATATTTTCAATGTGACACCGAGGGCTATCCACCACTATAACCACCGGTGGGTGGTTGTGGCTGTTTGTGGAGAAAACCTGGCGGGTAGGGAAACACGGGTTTCTTTTTATATATATTGATATAGTCTGTAAATTTATAGGAAACATGAGTTTGGAAGAGATAGGTACATCAAATATATACTTGAGTATATTTTAAATTAGTTATCCTCGGTGATTGCATTCAAAATTTATTTTTTATTTTTTTGGATTTATAGCCTTTGCTTGTATACCCCAAAATTATCTCCTTTGTGTGATTACTTATTTTTGTACGTATTAACATACAATTTTAACATTGAGTTAATTATATTACACTGATTGCCAATAGGCTTTGTGCTTTATACTCAAATTAGTCATTTGTGCAATCTACAATTTTTTTGCTGATAGGCGAGGAAGGACGGGCACGGATGTGACTTCGTCACTCGGGTCTCATCTCGCAACATGGAACAGAGGATGCTGTGTATTCAGCCAGATGCGTCAACTACGAGGAACTCCACACAGCGTATTAAACTGATACGGAATGGATTCATATCGGCACCACAAAGGCGTTTCAAAAACTAAAGCATTTCAACAAAGTTTCATCATAAAAGTATTTTATTACATGCTTATATTTAATTCTCTTTGTCTGTTATTTATGGTAGAATCTTGTAATAGCTTTTTCACTAACTTCTCGACTAGCTTTAGCTCTGAAACTATCAACATTCACGTAAACACTATACATTATTAAATCATTTTCGACATGATTTGGTCATTATTTCGATTAAAATTAATAATTTTCCTTTATCACTGAACATTAAATGCCTACGTAGCTTCAAGATTGTCGATGTTTCATTGCATTCAGCTGCGTTTGACAATATGTAATCAGTTTTCAAATGTCGATTCTCGGCATTATAGTGGCAAGTACTTTTTTGTTAAGTTACAGCAGGCCATGGAGCCTAAATTACTGTAGCGAAACACGTCACAAATACACTTCAGGCTTGAGTTAATCAGATGTATTGTGACCTCACCGGGAATCGAACCCAGAACCCCCGTTATGAGAAGCCGGTGTTATGCCAGCTGGACTATGTGGGCGTACTTTCAAGATGGAGACGACAATTGCGAAGCCTCAGAGCATTCAAAATTAATATTTTTCCATTATTATTGAGTGCACAGCCGTAATAGGTAACGTTAAAAAATCAATGACAAATATATGCAAAGAAAGCATATTAAATCATTTTTAATTAATTTAATTTATTATTAATTTTTGTTATTTTATTTTTTATTTGAGCAAACTAAACTCAGTCGGAAACTATTTCAATTTATTTTTTTATTGTTTTTAATTTGAGTTAACTAAACTCAGTCGGAAACTATTTCTTTTTACTGTAGTTTGTAGTACTGTCGTGTTTTGAACTTTACCTGGATCAACATTTCTGCAATTTGTACTAAATTGGGGTTCACTAGAATCTCTCAGGTATGTCTCAGGTATGATATATAGAATGTTATTTTTTTTTTTTTAATTGTTTTGCTTTTTTTAATTTGCAGTTAGTTGGCTTTTTTTACCCGGTTTTAGGGATTTCCGTAGATCCGATTACATGGTGAATTTTCTTCTCACATGTTCTACCGGTTTTCAGTCTATTCCAAAATGTGTTGAGTTCGGAAACCTTCGTTCATATATAGTTCATTTTGATTTAAAAAATGTTCTCAGGTTTTTACGGCCATTCAGAATCTTCTGTGTATAGTTTTTTGGGATATTCCACAATTCCACATATTTATCTACACTTGAGTTTTGTTGACTAGATTCTATTGTGCAAATAAGTACTAAAAGAAGAAGAGATATTTATAATTGCAGAGAGAGAGTGTCTAGGTATGCAGTTTTTATAGTGCGTTTAACCCAGAGGACAATTATCATACATCGATGATAAAAAAATCCACCATGAAAGTCGGGAAGTCACACTAATGTCCCCAACGTACTTTGAGTATGAGACACCCTATAAAGATGGATATATACAAAATAAATTCTATTAATTCATCTTGGTTATAATGTAGGTATATGAAACAATATTTCTATTCAATTTTAATCAATGTGAGCACGATAAGGAGGTCCACCTTTTTATATTACGGTTAAGCAAGATCTTATTTTGTCATTTTTTAATATTTTTTCCATTAATTAGGATACTTATTCAAGTAAACCATTTTAATATAATTAATAAAAATAAACTTTGTTTTCACCAATTTGTATTGAAAAATATCAACATGTTTCAGAGCCCATGGCCATTTCGTCAGGATACAATTGTATACTGACAAATTAAATTAAAAAATCAGAGTATAGACAGTCAAAATATGAAAATTTTATATGGAAAATGAATAATGATGAAGTAGGTACCTACTAACATGAAAAATAATTAATTTAATTTGTTAGTATACAATTTTATCTTGATGAAAGGGCTATGAGCTCTGAAGCATGTTGATATTTTTCAATACAAAAGTGATAAAAATAAAGTTGATTTTTATTAGTTATACTAATAAAGTCGCCACAAAATTATTTTGCTCTTTTTGAAGAAGGTAATAAAATTTTGTTTGGCACCACTCTATTGAATAAATATACTAGTTGATATTTATTCAATAGAATAGTGTCAAACAAGTTTTATTTTTATTTAATATATTATGTCTCACCACCATGTGTTAGCTTCATGTGAAAGTTAAAAATATTACATGATATATACTATGTAATAATAACTAATTTAAGTTTATTTATTTATTTATTTAAAAACTCATCTCGGCAGCCTAGATCTTTGCTCTCACTCTCTCCATCGAGATCCGTATTTGACGCCCATATATTAGGGTGGGTCTGTAAACAGATTTGAAAACAGTCAGTTTTGTCTTGACACTAAGCTCGGATATTCTTATCACCGCACTATGTAGAGAACGTATCTATTTCACTTTCCTGCATCCGTCGCTAGAAAATTCCACCCCAAGGTATTTGAATTTTATATAAAATGACTAAGTAAAGTATCAATTTTCGGATGTAATATTATTTTATTTTAACTTCTTTTGAAAAACTTGGCATCAGAAGGCAAAGTTTATATATACTTGGAAAACTGAATATTTTAGTATTGCACGGTAAACTCTTTTCTGGATTAATAAGATTCATCGTGCGCATTAACAGTGAGTTCAAAACATGTAAGTTACTTTTTAATAAAACAACGATTTAAACAATAAAAAACATTATATTCAAGAACACATTTTTATTGTTGAGATGCAATTTTTTCAGAAAAAAGTTCTGCGAAATAGAAACCAAAATTAATCAATCGGAAAGACATACAGAAAAATCAAATCAATGAAAAAATATTTGGCTGCTACCGGGATTCTACCACGGATCTCTTTCCAGTTGATTTGATTTTTTTGTATGTCTTTCTAATTGATAAATAAATAAAATAAATAAAAATGGTTTTAAATTTCACAGAACTGTGGTCAGAAAAAATTACAACTTCACAATAAGAATGTATTTGTTTTGTAAAAAATAAGTCAGAAATATTGAAAAAAAAATGCAAACTTTCATGTTGCGTATCTCTAACTATTGATATTAGGTCATGATTGCTTTAACATCTTCGACTCATAATCAAAGCAGGAATTTAGTCCTGCGTGGTTATAAATGTTTTCCAAATAACCCTATACATACATATATATAAATATATTTTTGAATTTTATATTTATTTTTTCATATTTTTTAGGGTTTTTAGGCTTTCATGGTTGTTCACAATCTCGTGTGTGTACGTGTTCTAGGGGTATTTTTTACGACCTTTCTGACCGACGTTTCGGATCTCATTGCAGGGTCAAGCCCTGATGATGGACGCTGCAATGGGATCCGAAACATCGGCCAGAAAGGTTGTAAAACACGGAACAATACCCCTGAAAATACAAACCAGAGGATTTACTGTATTGATCTAAAGATGATAAAATGAACGACAAAGGCTGCTTACCTCAGAACAGATATTCCTATATACTTAGCGAGGTGGATGGTGGCTGATAGGCTTGCTAGATACTATATTATATTTATATGTATGTTTGTATTCAGCACTTGAATATTATGTGTCAGATAGACGCCGATTTATCGGTACTAAAATGAAATGAAATATGTTTTCAGATTTCAAAATGAAGCCAGGAATATTCTTCATCCTTGTGCATATTATAGCAGGGACTTCTATCCTGATCTCCATTAATGCAGAAGACGTGGTAAGTAAACAGAGAGCTTTATCATACGGAGATATACAGGGAGATATACAGATATAATCCAAAATACAAAATAAATAAAAATAGAAATATCTGAAAAACAAAAAATATGGTATAATATGTGTGTTAATCAATTGATAAAAGGGACTACATATAAGGTAAAAAAATTGATGTCAATATACTACTGTAGCGAAATTGGATAACGCGCCATTCCCGGATAGATTGGAGGTCCGTTGGTCCGAATCCCGGTTGCAGCAAAAATATTTTTTCGATGAATTGATTTTTCTGTTTGTCATTAACAATACTTGCAGTTAAGTTATTTAAAATATTTGCAGTTGAAAATGTATCCTAATATGAATAGTTACGGAGATAAATAGGTATCCAATCGATGTTATATTTCTTTAGGCACGTTTAGAGTGAAATTTTAGGATGCAGCGAAATATGCGCGCATCATGCAACGAAATATTTTCACGCCATGAAGTCACGACTCGCCATTTAAAGCTAGCGGTTTTCCGAATGATACTTAAGGGGGGGTTAAGGTTAATTCGTACAAAAAAAGGTATGTTTTTGTGAATTTTTTGTGACAACACAGTTAAAATCTCTTTATTAAAACTAATGGTGCATTAAAGGATGACATTTGAAGAATATTGTGTAAAATTTTCAAGACGAAATATTAAAAAATACGGCAATGGCAGCAATTATTCAGACGTGTCTCGGAAAAAAGGAGAATTGCGGTGTCCATCATAACTTGGTGCTAGATCATTTGAAATCAAAAAATCAAAGTTTATTCGTTAGATAATAGGTTTTCCCAGATAACGCTGGAAGGATTTTTTGAAATTTCAATTTTTCAATTTTTTGGAACACTTTGAAGGGAAAAACGCGAAAATATCGACTAATTTGTTATTAAAAAATAAGAATTAATAACAAATTTGAAAAAAAGGCTCCAGCGTTACCTTGTAAATTATGTACAGAAATAGTGTTCAAAATTTCAAAAGGATCGGTGCAGTAGTTTTGAAGTTATGATGGACACCAACTTTGAAAACGTGAGATTTAAAATTTATTAGAGATAAAATTTAAAGTTTTGCACACTGTAAAATTCAAAATAAAACTCAACACTTATTTTATACTTACACATAATCGTCGATGCCATATTCACACAGTAAAGAGCTTTCATGATCAGCATATTTTTGTCCTTGTCTACGCAAAACTCTTCCAATACAATAGCACGTCCGGTAGCCCTCAGGTGAGCGCGTCTCTTAGCTGCCCGAGCAGGTATAGAAAATCAGTCTGAGTATCGCTCAAATGTTCATAATTTCGTCAATTTTGCTCCGA